>CAMOHE010046171.1:0-46799 GCA_946598075.1 Artocarpus hirsutus
TTTCTTTCCTATGCTATTACGTTGAGGTCTTTAATTTTTCTAGGCCTAACTTCTCTCAAGAAGTTTTGGGCAACGCATTGGTCTTTTAAAACTTTTGTTTACTTCTTTCTTTTTTTTGGTTATTTCTTTCTTTTTGCCTGAGATATAATGGAATCTCTTTTTATTTTTTTGAAATTTAAGGTAGAATATTGCATGACAAAATTTTCATTTGAAAATGCCTCTTTTAAAAGTTTCGCTGAAGACCCAAAAACCAATGAGATTCGCGTTAGAATGGCTTACATAAGGAAAGAAACACAAGAGCAAAGGATTTCGAGAAACGATGTGAAATTACTGAAGTCCTGGAAGATTTTCGCTATAAGAAAAAACTTTTGGCAGAAAATGTTACACCCATGCATTTAGAATAATAAATATACCCTTAACTTCATCAGAATGAAAAACCATTAATGGTCACCGGTGATTGTCGGTGCCTTATCGTGACATCATGAGTTATTTATCCTCCTTAAGTTGGTATGCAGTTTTGATGCTTAAGTTGCGGTTGTCAATTAGAAAGCGAAGGGTGAGTCAAACAAAGCCCAAGGGTGATTTTCGTGAGCATACTTTTCAACATTATCCCTTTTATTTTTTTTACGCTTTTTAAAACTGCCTATTTAATGTTAATTTTTTTAAAATTGATTTATTAGAAGGCTTTTTTGTCCTTTGTTTAAAAAACAAATTAGATTCAGACATAATCTTCCTCTTACCTCCTCTCTCCTACTTTTTTATTCTTTCTCTTCCCATTGCCCCCTCCCCCTAGAGGTGCCAAATAGACTGGGCCGCCCCAGCCTACAATAGTGTAAGATACGACTCAGCCCAACACTGTAGCAGGCTGGGCTGACACGGTACGCATGATGGACGAGGGTTAGGCCTGACCCCTTGGCTAATAGGGCCAGCACAGCCAAGGCACGCGACGGGCTTAGCCTGGTCTAGGCATGTCAAAGGCCCTTCAAGTTTAGTCTTTTAGGTGTTCAAGAAAATACTCTTATTTTGAGTACCTTAAGGTTTTAACCTCAACCTTTTACAAGAAATAAGAGTCTATTAGTCATTTAACTAGACGTTTATTTTTGTGATTTTTAATATCCAACTATGTTATCATGTCTATAAAACATATCACAAAATTAAATATAAACTTGCTCAAATTATACATTGAAAAAAATAACAATTTTTATTTTTTAATACTCTATATAATATTTAAAATTTTCTTTACACTTAATAGTCTCATGATGTTATACATTAATTTTTTGTTAAAAATATTTTAAAAATAAACAAAAAAATTAAAAAATTAAAAAATTAAAATTTATAATGCTGGCTTAAGTTTGACATGGCCCTTCAAGGGCGAACACTGGATCTAGGATTTTCTTTTCAAGGACGACCCAAGCACCATCCTCAACCATAGAGGGCCAAGCCTGTCACCGTATAAGCCATCACGGGCCCAGGGTCAAAAATGTCGTGCCGTGCTCCACCCCCTCTCCGCTTTTCTCTCCTGACTCTCTCCCTTCTCTCTCTCTTCCCCCTCTGCCTCCCTCTTTCTCTCTCTCTTCGCCATTCTCTCTCTATTCGTCGCAAATACCAAATCTCTGTCCGTCATTCTCTCTTCTTTCTACGGAACGTCCGCGACACGGTGGCATTCCTCTACTTCGAGAACCAGGCGCAGGCAATCGAGGCAATGAAGTTTCCCAAGTGGATTGGAATTTGATTCTGACGATTGTCAATAAGAGCTCCCCGTACGCGAACCCTGGGATCTTCTTTGCCCTTTTCAGATCTCTCGATGGAGATCGACGTTGCACACGTTGCACGGGAGCTTGCTATCTTGACTCGCGACGTTGTTCATAGACGTAAAACAAAGGTTAGAGTGGCGAGAAGATGGCGACCTCTTTAGATCGTGATTTCACGGCAGTTGTAAGTCCCGGTAGCATGTTTGCCTATTGACACCGCTTTCCGGCGAGTTCCAAGCACGAGTTAACTTCAATGGATATGTCGGATTTTTGGTATTCTTTCTCCTTTTTAGTGTTCTTTAGTTTTTCCTTTTTTTTTTTCATTTTTCCAAATTATGACAAATCTTGAGATGAATATCGATTATGAAGTTTGTTTTAATTGTTCATATTAATTTGTAATTTTAGGATTTCTTGCCTTTGCTCGGATTGATCTGTAATTTTAGGATGTAATGGAATTCGGTTTTGAAGGTGTGAGGAGGGAAAAAAAAAAACTACTTTTTGTTTCCTTGTAATTTATGATAAGCCAATACTAAAATAATGAACAGCAAGAAAGAGTAGAAAGAGATATAGTTACACCCGTTAATATAGTTATCGAGGGACTTTTAGAATACGTTCTGCACTGCAGCCTCATCTAATTCCTGAAGCAACGAAAAAACACGTTCAGACATGAAAAAATATCAAACTAATTCAGTCTAGGTACAATTTCTGGCTTTGAGGAAAAGAAAGAAGGATTCAAGTCTATGTTAACAATTTCTTTTTTTTTTTTTGTGACAGTGGTTAATGTTTTGTTTCCTTTCCAGTTGGTGTTGTAGCTTTTTGGTTACCTGCTTTGAATATTTCCATTGTTTTAAGAACTTCCATTTGTTAAAGTTTCTTGATGCATTTTTTCTGGACTAAGTTCATAATTTTTAATTTTTATGCTTTGAACAAGGATTTGGTTTGCAGAAATTAAGAAACAACAGAACAAGCTTCATGTTTTTTAGTCTCAATAGCACCTTTTTTTTCTCTGTGATATTTTTTTAATTCTAAATTTTATTAGCATTTGCCAGATTTTGATTCGGAACCCTGCGGGTTCAGCTTTGCAGCTTAATAGGTTCTGCTCTCCAGCGCTAGAACCTAACGGGTTTCAATGAATTTTGGGACGAAATCTGCTAGGTTTTTGCTAGTTTCGAGACAAAACTTAGCATGTTCTAGCAGGTTCAAGGATAAAACCTAACGGATTTCACTCTGGCATCTCTTATGAGGAAGGGAGAAGAGTAATTTGAAATTTTAATAAATCATCATTTTTAATTAAAAAAAGTAACTTAGACTTTTAATAAATTAACTTTTTTAATTAAACGGGAAGTTTTGAAAAAAGTTTTTTTAAGAGAACAATCTTGAAAAGTTGCTCTTTAGGTAGTTATTTTAGTGCTTTTCTTAATAATAAAAAAAAAAAAAAGGTCTTTCTATACGGCCACCACCAGTCATCTGGAGTTTTAAGGTTATGACTCGATTCTATGCAAGAATTATGAAACGGCCCATCCTAAATAAATAAATAAATGATGCTAGCATATATTCCAAATAAGTTCAGGAATATGTCCAGGATTTTGAGCAAGAATCATAATCATATTTTGATATTTTATATATTGATTTTGCATAACGAAACCAGATTACCGACAATAACCCACTGATGATCTAGAGGAGGAGGAGGAGGAGGGACCTATGATAACAAATTTAGATTGCCCAAAATACTGAGGGCAGTATCGTAGCCGGTTACCAATGATAACCCAGTCCTGGCCTCTGTGGTGGTAGTAATATACCGTGTTGACTTGCTTATCTTTTATCTTTATCTTAATCTTTACAAACCTAGAGAGAATCCGTTTTTCAATAGAAGTTTCATAGTTTCTTTATCTTTGTTGCAAGCGGTTTTATCCGCATATTTTATGTCGTTTCTCACCTGTTTGTTGTGTTGTTTTCGGTTGCCATCAATCAGCAGTCATTGCTTTTTATTTTAGAAAAATATTGATTGCTTATTAAATAAAGCCGCTTACTCAATAAGGTAGGGAAAAAAAGGTTGGGTCTCACACATATCAATACCATAAGCAAATGTTATTTTCTTCTTTTTTTAGGGAAATTGTTTGCTTTTTTTTTTTTTTTTCTTTTTCTTTTTGTCATGTTGATACGAAAGCTTTGTCTTGTTACTTGAAGAAAAGGGCTTGGTCCTAATATTTGATTGATCTTTGCCGTATGTCTTTAATCTTTCACACACACACACACACACATAAAAGGGGAGGATGAGGAATGCTCCCTGGTGTAAAAGACCCTAAAACATTTATTGCAACTTTTTTTTTACTTTTCTTACTTTTTATTCTTTCTCTATTCTCTCATTTTTTTTCCCTTTTTATCTTTTTTTCATACATATTTGCTTTCTCGCATTCTTGTATGTTTTTCATAATTATTTATCTTTTTTCTTAATTTTTTTATTTTTTTGTTAACATGGTTAATATGTACTCATGGAGTGCATGCTTTTCAATTAATAACATCTACAGGTCATGTGCCATGTTACTGGAAGTATGTGGTTTGTTACTGTGTCGCTGGTGGTGTTCTAGCATGTAGCGGAGTCGTGCTATCAACCATTTTTGTTGGGATGCTAAACCAAATCACAAATAGAAAACACCGCTAATCTTGATGGGGCGGAGCGCATGTTGTTGGGGCCAGAGTAAAGTGATTGGGGGGGTGGTGTTAGAAGATTTTCCATCAAACCAATAATACATTGACACGTGTCATACCTAATGATTGATATTTTACGATGAACAAAAAATAAGAGGGCCAAAGACTCAGACTAGCAACATGGCCAAAGTTGAAGTTCTTACAGACATAAAGAGAACGATTCACGTCTCAATATATCAAGATGTCAATCTATTTGATCAAACCGAATATTGCAAAATGACGACCGGCAACCATTAGGAAAAAGGCATGTGTCTATATGTTAGGGAAACCATTGATAATAGGACACGTGTGTAAATCCTTAAATTTTAAATACAATTAATTTTGTGACTAATCTAAATTGTTAGTATGCCTAATTAATTTGAAAATAAAAAATTTTATACTGCATAAAATAAATACCCATTTATACATTTAAAATTTGTTTTATCCCAATTTTAATTTTCAAAACTATACATATTATTTACACTCTTTACCCTTACACCCCATATTTTTTTTTTTTGTTTCATAACCACCCTAACCCCACTCTTTTCCCACTCACCCGTGCACCCCTCTCCCAAGAGACAACATCAGAACTTTTTTTTAGTCTCCATGCATAGAAACCAACCCCACTTAGAGTCCCACACTCGCAACTCCCTATTTACCTCTCTCCCACACCAAAACTCTCTCATTCTTTCCTCTCTTTGCTGCTGCCAACCAAACCAGAAAACGAACTACCAAAGACAGCTAAGAACAGCTCGTTTTCTTGCCCCAGAAACGTAGTTGAGACATGACCAAAAACACAAAAAAAACCCCAGCCAAGACTAGGCAAAAAGTAGCTAAAACACAACCAAAAACACCAAAAAGGACAGCCCTTTTTTTTGTCTAAAAACCAACCAAAAACATTACCTTCATGGCCAGCCAACTTCAAGAGTTCAAGCTTGGTTTTTAATCCAAAAATTTGGTGTTTTTTAAAAGAGTTTTGAGATAGATTTTCTCTAATCCGAACTTGGTTTTTAGTTCGTATTTTCTTCAACTTTAATACATGATTTTTGTGTTCCATGTTCATGCAAATTTTTAAATTTTGTTAATAAGCATATTTCGTGTTTTGAGGTTTATGATGTAAGCTTTGATTAGAATGATTAAAACAGTGATTATGTTGTTATTTGATTTGATACTTATGTTAGAAACATGTTTTTATTGTTTTAAAACAAAAAACTCTCTATATATTAAAGATTTTGTCAATCTTAGTGTCAAAAACCAAACTTGCTATGTTTTAGTTTTGCTTTTGTATGTGAAGACCAAACTTTGAATCTTAATATTTAATTCCATGTTAATAAGTTTAAAAACTATTGTTTAATGTTATTTTATCATTTAAGTACGCTTTCTATGCTCTAAGATGTAAAAAATAAGTTTGGAATCGAGCTTAGAGCTTGAAAAATAAGT
This sequence comes from Artocarpus hirsutus, assembly GCA_946598075.1. Classification (NCBI taxonomy): domain Eukaryota; kingdom Viridiplantae; phylum Streptophyta; class Magnoliopsida; order Rosales; family Moraceae; genus Artocarpus; species Artocarpus hirsutus. Next base: position 5,880 of record CAMOHE010046171.1, read on the forward strand.
TTTGGAATCTAGCTCAGAGCTTGAAAAATTCAAAAACCTAAACCTAGAATCTTCCAAGTTACTTGAAATCGGCAAGCCGGTTAATTGTAGACGGCAGGCTGATTCCCTTAGGGCGATAGGCTGGTTACCTTCATCAATTGCCTATTATGGCCTTTTTGAGGGGTCTTCAAGCTCAACGAGCAGCGAACCAGTAGGACCGGTAGACCAAAAAACCTTGTTGTTTTCTTTAATTTTTTGTGATTTTTAAACCTTTTAAACCTCTTCGATCTTAGGATTAATTCTAAAACAAGTTTTAAACTAAAAATATAACCTTAATTCATTTTAAAATATAGTTGCATCATGTCTTAAAGTTGGATAAAATTTTAATGGCATGCCAGTAAAAGGGATTAACACATGATTTACTTATGAATATGATTATGTGTTGGGTTTTAGTTTTAATTGTCCATATATATGCCTTAAGATTAAGGTCGTGTAGAGCTAACGTTAATCGGTTCTAAGATTACAAGATTGTTCTCAAGCTTGAGAGGTAGGATTCTAATCTCTTTCTTGGTAACCATGATTCGAAATTTAATTTTTTTGTTTTGGCCACTATTATTATTTTGAGATGAGCATGTTTCTTACAAGATTATTTGTAATTGTGTTTTTGCATATTGCAATAAGTTTGCCAAAGGTACAGGATATGTAAATATGAGTAGTTTTATATTTTGATAATTGAATTTGAGAAATTATGATTTAGACTCAGAATAAGAAATTTTGAGCATAATGGGGAATCCAAATGCTACTGAGGACATACGATTCCTGATGATTGGTTTTTAGTAGCTAGAGAGATCGGGTTATGTAGAGTGTAACCTTAGGCCATGCCCCTAAACCTCGATCGAGTGCTTCATAGCATGCGCAATAGCTGAGGCATTGTAAGTATGTTGAGTGTATGTTATACAAAAGGATTAGAAATGGGGAATATAATTAAAATTATCTCATATCTTTCTTAATTATTTTACCACATTTGTAATCTTTGATATTCCAATTATTTCCTTGTTTATCCTTTAATTATTTAAATACCTTAATAGTTTTGATAAGTTAAAGTTTGTTCAAATGTTATCCTATTGGGCTTTTCGCTAATTTTTGTGTTTTAAATTAACACTCTTCCAAGCGATACGAAAAGTGGTGTTAAGTAAGTACCAAAATAGTGTTAACAAGTTGTCAATGTGTATACGAGGATGTTTTTCAGTTGGGCTTATGACATGTGTCAAATTTCTAACGTGGTTTTTGCCAATGTAATTATATTGTCTTTTCTTACCTTTATTACTTGTCTATGTGAAAGGACCATATGGTCGAACACTGCACCTATAATGTACTTTAGTAATATTTGTGAATTTATGGTCCCTATGAGGTTTAAATTTTAGAAACCCCAAAGTTTTATAAATAGAAGGGGAAAACCCAACATGAGGAATCCTTTTTCTTCACTTTTCCGTCTTTTGCTCTCTTTCACTCTCCAATTCCTTCTTTTCTTTGTTCTAAGTCTCTTCTTTACTATTGATTCGTATTAAGTGTCAGAGCATTCTCTATTAGTAAGATATGATGCCATGTAAGATAAAGCAGTTAGGATCACAGTGAAGAGCGGCGGAACGGGTAGAATAATAATAGTATTTGGGAATCCACTGCAACAGATAACGAAAGACAGATCCAACCATAACAAACCCTACTAGGGACATCTCGAGGACGAAGACACAAGCAAGGGATGAGATATAAGGCAACAAAGATCTGAACGCATCTCTACGATGGTCCTTGCGGGAAAGGAAGAAAGTGGGAGAAGAGAGAAAAAGAGAATGAGGGACAATTCACTCGAGAAACTTCAAGTATAAAAGTTTCCTTAGAACCTTTTATTTTTCAAGAACTATGGCATTTAACCTTAAAACTACTTTTAATCATGCCAAAATGTATCCAACACTCATTCTTGTACAATATTTTATATTTTTTCATATTAATTTAATGGGTAATTTGGACAAATTCCCGTAACAGACAGAATAAAGATTTAAGATAACTTTTACTACTACGTAAATTACTACAACAGGTTTTGTTCACGAGTCTGGACTGGGAGTTGCTTTATTCGTCAGTTCATGAAAGATGCAGATCATTTGGGCTTACAATTTGTAGAGCCTAATTATTGACCTAATAAATTATTGTCTTATGTGCTGGATTATTATATGGAGCAATCTTAATTTAGGATCACCAGCAAAATTAAAGAAAATACAAAGAGTTGAGTAGTAAATGATTTTCGCTTGTAATTTTTATTTATGTCATACTAAAGTCGAATCTTTATAATATGTATGTTCTTGTTTTCTTGTTTTTGTTCATTTTTTTTTATTTGCTTTCAATTATGATGTCTGCTTGTTCACACAATATTCATATATATATATATCCACACATATTCATATTGAATACATATTCAATGACAGCACCACCAAACAAGCTTTCAAAGAAAAGGACGAGTATGTATGTACGTACCCTTTGGATTAGTATCATTTATGAATGAAAAATGATGTGTATATATCGATCCGAAAATTTACAAATTACAATGAATAAACAGCACAAGTTTGTAAGATAATAACAGCGAAAATAACCAAAAAAAAAAAAAGAGGTATAGTGCTAGCTACAAGACTAGTAAACAGTGAGATATCATTTGTGGGGTTAATTAGGTTATAAACCATGATTTTCCCACAAAGAATATCAATGACCGCGTCCCCTATTGCTTGGCCCAGAGCTAGCTTGGCTGAAGAAGAAACTCTTCATAGATGAGGCACTAAAAAAGCGCTGATCATGATCATGATCATGATCTTTCAAAAATCTCGAGCCCTCGACGTGCATCGAAAACGAAAACAAGAGGAAGAAGAAGATGATGACTATGGAAATGGCATTTAAAGTCCGCACAAGAGAACAAGACTTCATTTTGATTGATATATCTCTTGTAATTATATATTCTAATTTTTCAAAGTGCTCTCTCTAAAGGTGTTGATATATATCTCAAACTTAGGCTATGGGATGATTTTCTCTTACAAGGAAACAATGCAATCTATCTATATATGTGTGTGTGTGTGTGCGCGTGCATAGAAGTGTAGGTTGAGGAGCGTGTTTGTTATTTCTTTGATTTGGACTTTGGGTTATGATTGGCTGTATATTATGGTGATGGTGCTTTCAGACGCTTTGAACAAATCTGCGGTTTGAAAATATACGAGGCTCATGCTCTTTGACTATTGAACTTTATATCCTTGTAGATATACATTCGGAAAGTCAAATATTAGTCGGACAAGGAATACTATGGAATTTTGTATTATTTGGCATGTTTTTGCTGTATAATATAATATTATGCCTTTTCCTTTTTTATTTTAAGCCTCTTCATACTTAGGTCTAGCCTTTTTTTTTTTATTTGGTGTCAATTGGGTATTTAAAGTTGGCCCCTCTTCCAACTGTTAATTTGTCTTTATGTCCAAGCTCAATGCCTAAAGTCTCGTTGTTTTCCTGGCCGACTCACCTACTCCCAAAATGCATGCCCAACCTCCTTTCTTAAGTCTTTGGCAACTTATGAATTCTCCCTCTCTCTCTTTCTCTCTCTCTCTCTCTCTCTCTAGCTAGGCCTGTCACAGTTTCTTACCACACACGCAAGAATTGCCAAATTTTAAGTTGACAAGGGAATTAGCTTCTTGTTTTAGAAAAATTACTCTTGAATGTAATATTATTTTTGGTGCAGGATTTAGTATATGTTATATTTGATAGAAAATTTTAAACCAAATATAGCATGCATTAATTTTTAGCATTTAATTTCTATTAGTTGATGTATTGACTTTTTAATTTAACCACTCGTTTTTTTAAATTATTTTAAAACTAAAAGTATTTTATTTTAACGACATTTAAAGTTGAATGACAGAATGAGTATGAAAGTGCATAGCTTTGAACCATTCTGGTTCAAAATACTGTTTTCCAAATATCTTATATAAAAAAAGGTAGATATAAATCTTAAAATGGCATTATACATTAAAGAACAAATCAAAAACACATATCATGTACGTCTTTTTCACACTTTTTAAAATCCAACATTAACTTAGTATTTACATTTAAAATCATCCAAACCTATATATTAACTTATTCTCCTCTTAAATTCCAACAATACATTTACTTTTTTCCCAGTACGACAATAACATGTCAAATACTCTGTCAAATGCCATGCTGTAAATGTAGCCGTACAATAGCGAAATTAGGTCAACAGTGATATCCACTAAATTAATTTTCTTTTTCCGTGCTGAGACCATAATAATTCACATGCATGTACAGTTCCTTTTTCATTTGATTCAAAGAGTGCAAAACAAATGAATTGGTTATGTGTCTTACTTGACCGAATTAGAAAGGGATAGAGTTGAATGTGTTGCACTAGGACATTTGACAAGTACTTTTCTCTTCCAATATATCATAGAATATGTGAAAACTTGTGTGTTTCGAGGAAATTAAAGTTTAAAGATAATTTGACAACAAAATCAGCAACAATATGGTGGGAATTCATTATTATTATTATTATTCAATTTGGACCTTTTGATTATGAACTCAACTTAGGTAAGAGTATACTATTACATTAGAGCATTGTTATAAGGCACCAGTGATGCTAAATATTGTCTACTAATAACAGGTTGATCCTGTAATATGAGAATCACCGATAATGTCTACTTTTTATTAGTGATGGTGTCAACACTAGTGGTGCTTCTAAGAATTTTTCTTACATAAAAGAATAATATTCGTGTTTTCACTTATTTGTTACAACATAATTAAGCATATAGTCATTCCACTATAAGTTTTCCTCCCTTTTTTTTTATAGATAACATTCAACCATATAGGTTTCCAGAGTTGCTTTCTTTTTTTGTTTTTTTAATTAAAGTTGGTATTAAGGTATACAGTAGGACTATTGATTAAGAAAACGGAATTTAGGTAGAAAAGTATCTTATTTAATTTTCTGCTTGCAAATAGAGTAGGACTATTGATTAAAAAACTATCATCCCACAATTTTCAAAATTGGAAATGTTGAAAGACCAGAAGTCCTAATATAATACAAGACTAGTGTTTTACCGGTTGCTAGCTAAAAATATTGTATATTTGATCAAAACTTGAATCATGCCTAGAATATTGTATGTCCTTCATTACACTAATATATGAAGCACGAAGACTCAATAAATTAATCATAAGCAAACACCTCTGTAATAAGTCTCGAATATAGAAGACTTCTCCAAATATTTATTGAGAAAATTGGAATATATTAACATAAAGTATTAACAACTTTGCATATGAATAACCGACAATATACCGTCCCTACAACGAACACTATAGTGTTTCATGTGTATATACAACCAAAGTCCAAAACTTTTGAGGGCATATATACACCTCAAACGACATCTAAATTGGAAATTAGAAATTTTTTTTCGTCTAACACGTCAATATATATTCGAGTGATAATTACATATATAGGTACCATTACCATAGTTAACATTTTGTATCTGACAAATATCTCTTTCTTGCTGTAAATTTTCACACATACCTTGGGAATTATTAATGTAGCTTTGATGAAATTTTCCATTACATATCACAAATATAGTCCAAATTTTGCTAGTCTAGTGCCTTTTCAGACTGGGAGTTATTCATGCCATTTACTTGGTCTGCAGTCCACGGTCCTCTATAAGAAACACTGTTGAAAAATTTATTATTCCTTTCTGGTATAATTGATATGCTTAATACAAATCAGTGCCGGTCATAAACAATTAGTAATTCGCACCACCTATCTGACCAGTTAAGGATTGAGTGAAATTATTGTTTGCAAATAATTTCAATTTTCAAATTAGATTACACAATTCATTCCTAGGCATAAGCAAGCAAGCAAGCACGCAATGGCACTTTTTCAGCTGCGAATTCAAATTGAATTTATGCGCTTCTATTTGGGTGTTTTTGACAGATCAGTTTTGTTTCAATTCTTCATAAGGGATATGGGCAACATTGGTAGTTTCCTCATATAATTAAAATAAAAGAATAAAAATATGTGGTGCACTAGTAATTTTCAAACCATGGGTCAATATTTGCTTCCTACACATGCCCACTATTTCACAAATCCGGAGTTGCGTAGGATTCACGAAACACGCGATGATATATATACACACATATATTTCTGTAATATAATGTATGTACAGTAAGAGACCACGTTGTGTATGTTTGTCAAATAAAATTGTGTTGTGTCCTTCGCTTTTCCTTATTTCCCTTTCCCACTTGGAGATGGAAAGGTTTGTAGTCTGTACTTTGTACCGTGGTCGTTTATTGTCGATGAATAGTATCGGCATCTTTGAATGATTAAAATCACCGAAAGTATTATTTCCAATTTGGTTCAAACACTGTAGCGTTAGTCCGTAGCCTCTATATATATATATATATATATATATTTATTTATTTATTTGTTTCACACGTTTACCACCAATGCAATAATTTGGATTTCAAAATTGCTAATTTGCCGCTCTAAGATCAGTAAAACGCTTCGAGTAACAGTTGTTCAAAGAACTAAGAAGCAAATTAGAAAATGAAAAGAAATAAAAAAAAAAAAAGAAGAGAGAAATTGGACTAGCAATTTTTTTAATTGGTTTTTTAATATAAATAATTATAACTTTTTTAAATTAAGCAAATAGCTCATTTATACTTAAAAATCATAGACATGTTTGGTTAAAAAAAATTTTCTAAGTTTTTAGCCAATAAAAAGCACTTTTTTTCCATCCTAAAAGGCATGCGCTGAGCACAGCAATTGTTTTTCTTCATTTTAATAGAGTGGACAGGCCATTTTTTTAATTTTAGAAAACTTGGGTTATTAACTTAAACTTTATACATAAAATATGTTCTTTAGCTATAAATCCCATAAAAGAATAAAAAAATAATTTGGAGGGACATTTCCCAGTAAGAACCAAAAATTACACTGTCTTTCAGCCATCATATTTTTACTCGATATATAATTTTAATCAGATCTAACAATTAAAAACGTACCTTATTGGTATGTTTCCCCCACCAAAGAACCTAAGTTGGAGATGCATCTTTAAATAAAAGGTACTCTGCCAGTATGTTTCTCCGGTGGAGAAAGACCCAAGTTCGAGATGCATCATTATTGCAGAAGTCAAATTCGTTAATTTAAGATTATCGGCCAGCTGATGCCCCCAACAAAAGATAAGCATTGCAAAAGTAAGACATATCTAGCTTCATCTTCCAATATTCAACACAACGAACAACACACAACGCCCAACAACTTTGAAAGAGAAACCACTATCACGTTGAAAGGTAGGTAGATAGTTGAAGAGGATATATCTACAGGTATATTGCTTGGTTATTTACTGATTTTGAAAAAGGTCCATGCCATTTTGGATGGAACTTTCAATTTGAATTTCAAAAATATACACCACATAATTCCCGACTTGAACTTGCAAAGCAAGGTCGATCCTCTGTCACCACCAGATTATTCAACATTTACTTTTACCAGCCGCTGAATACCCCATGTATGATGGTGTATTTGACCAGGCCAACATCAAATAAATTCTCATACACAGCTTCATTGCCTCCCTCAGGAACTTCGTGTTTACGCCATTTCTTGTCTTAAATATCAGAGCAGACAACACCCTTCAAAAAATGGCTGTCTGAATCCCCATAAACCTAACATGAGAAACAAAATTTCTTTTTAGAAACCACAAACAATTATTATCATTTAAAATCCAAAAGGGCAAGTGGGGGAGGTATATTCTGTTTAAGATATTAAAACTTACACCTAATTTAAAGCTAAACTCGGGCCTGAGGTTTGCAGGCTCAGACGTAAAACCAATAACAAAAAAGTGGTAGTTTAGATGCCTTAGACGTTATGCACGGATATTAGATGGAGTGGCATTGAAGATTCTCAAATACCTGTCTCATTACCTGCAGTGCTCAAACGGATTCTGGCGACTGAACTTTTGGATGTCCGAGGAATCATCAAAAGAACCGTCCCAGGGATACTTGTGCTTGCAGTCCATATTCAGCCAGTGAGTGGAGTGGTGGGTGGCCCCAGTTCCCGTAGTGCGACTCATCATTTCAGATAATGGATGCCCTATCATTACCGAGTGTCCTTAGCACTATTCGGGTTAAAGCTGATCTTTTCCGTTCCCACTTTGGAACTGGATGCGTCACATACAGAGCACTAACCAAAGGGTAAGTGCAAGTTTCCTCCATAGCTTTCATTCACAGATGCCTAAAGAATTACCAGAGGAAAGAAAATCAGTTTGAATAATGAAGAATTGACGATGAAGCACAAAAGGCACCAATTTCACCGCCTCTACCTTCCCAACTAGTACTATTTGATTTAAAAATCCAATCTGGGAGGGAAGGGTCTCACAAAGAGAAATTATGCTTATTAGCCACAAAACAAGAAAAAAGGGAATCATAATGGCCCCGTTTAGTTTTGTTTTCAGAATTTTTAAAAATGTTTTTGCACGTTTTTTCGAGGCAAAAATTTTAAAACAGCACAATTCTTAAAAAATTCCCATGTTTCAAAACAAAAATATTTTCACCTATTTTAAAAACAATACCAAACGGCCCCAATGTGATAAGATTCCCCATCAACTCAAAAAGTGCGTAACACGAAAATGGCAAATCTACTACAATCGGGAGAAAAACATCAGAAATAGGTGGGAAAGCGACCAATGTTAACCATTCACCTGAAGATAGGGAAATACATTGTTGTAAACATGCAAGAAAAATTTTGACTTCGACATGAACCTGAAAGAAAAATCAAGTTTATATAATAGTGAATTGAGATTCATAGGGAAAAAATGATTTAGCAATTTAACAGAGAGACGACAAACCATGGCAAAACATGAGTGGCATCCAAAGCATCAATAAACATGTAGGAGAATGTCTATTACAAAGAACAGAAAAATTCCAAGAGAAACAACCTCTTACTCTTCGATAATATAATTGCACGAGTTAGAATTAAAAAGCTACGGCATTTTTCTCCTTAATTAGCAACATTAGAGACCATCATTGTATATATTTTTTTAAAAGCATACACAAAATAAGTATACTGCCACTTTCATGTAATCACCGGAAAATTGGCATATCTTAACTCAATATTAAAAATACGAAATCGGGCAGTTAAAATAACAAATAGAAGTGGAGAAAAAACATGGTAAATTGAAAATGAAAACCAAGAGCTTAAAGAACGTGCTAGATCCCAAAGGTTGTATTGTGTAAAATGGTTTAAGAAGCATTTTATTCATACCTCTGTAGCAGTCGGAAACATATATATAATTCTTCGACATCGAACTCAATCTTTAATTTGACATACTGCTTGAGGACCTCAGAAATCCTGTGTAAAGCTTCATCCCAATTTTCATAACCTGCATCTGGAAGATGCTGAGCTTCCAAGATAGTACGTCGTAAAACTGAAGATAAATTTCCAGGTGACCCTAATTTGTAATACATCTTGGCAAGAACATTCAATAATACACACTTGCTTTTGCTAAATTCATCAACCCACTCTGGCGGATATCCATCCCAGAGTTTGCAGTTTGAAGTAGAATAACTTGATGTAACATGATTCTCAGAATTGATGTTATCTAATGAAGCTGGAGTATCTTTGGCAGAAGCGCTCAAGGAAGAATTTACTGAGAACCCTGGATTTCTGTGTGTAGGAAGCTGCTCAATTATGTCAACTCTTAGTTCTTGAGGCAGTTGTTGCAACACAGACGTGTCAACCTGACTTAAAGATAAAGGCATTAAATCAGTTTTCTCAAGACCCGCTGTGGAAATGGCCAGGCTATGAGATCCTTCATCAGACGGCATTATTTGTACATCTTCATGCTGCTTTCCCTAGCAGAAGATACCAATTGTCCATTGATGTTAAACACAAGAAAAATGGACTACACATGTATTCGAAGAAAAACCCAACAAAATTATAAGTTGGTTTTCAGACAAGAAGTGAAATCAGGTAAGATAGTGCTACTATCATGCAACAATAGAAAAGGGTAAAAGCTTTTTTTTTTTTTTTTTTTTTTTTTTTTGTATATGAAACAATATATATTTATACAAGTACTGCTCCAACGGAATGTGGACAAGAAGTCCAACCACAAAAGAAAAGCAAATCACACAGCCACCCAACAATATAAATGGACGCTAGGAATAGAATAAATAATAGCTAATCACAAGTAGTTAACATTCTGTAAGATTTTGCTGCATAGGACCTGACAGAAGCTACCGCCAGATATATAAAGGACTAGGCAACAAGCAAATAGCAGAAACATATCATAGAAGAAAGAGAGGAGGTGAAGTCACCTTGTCTTCTCTTGATCTTTTGTATGGATGGGCCAGATTGTTGAATAAAAGTCCCTCACCCTCCTTCATTTTGCCTATGGAGACCAGACAAGAACAAATTCATCAAGCATACAGGAGTTTAAAAGTTCCTTAACAGCCAACTACAAATAGTTGGTCTTCAGCAAAAGAAATGAAAAATAATAGACGAAAAGTTGGCCTCTATGTTTTTTAGTAGAGCAAGGATGGTACCATTACCTTTAACTTTAGCAACCAAATCAACTAACTTCCCTCCATATATTTCGTTTAGCTCGGAAAAAATTTCTGGAGGAAGACTTCCTATAACTCCAAAATCAAGATGAGATAAAGGTGGTGGTGCTGAGTTTGAGTTCAAGCTAGGTTCACCATTAGATGGATTATTGTCAACCAAGTGTGTAATAACAGGTATCTCTTCACATGACCGACCAGGAATGCCGTCCGTTCTTAGACTCTCACAATCTATGAAATAGTACCCTTTGAAGAATCAGAGAAATTTTAGCTCGTCCTTTAGCAAATAAATTATAAACAAGACGAATTTGTACCGGCACTACCCCTATTTAGGATTAGCATCTCAGAAAACTACTAACTAGTACAGGAGTAAATTTACATTACCCACAACTGCCTTCTTTGGAACAGTATAATTATGTTGTCCTTCTGAACTTGCTGAGGTAGATTTCAACCATGATTTCAAAGAGCTTTTTCCAAACCCTTGAAACCAACAAAAGACGGTGACCAGATTGGCCGCCAAAGAGATGTCAAGAACCACCAATTAGTAATGGACACAAATGAAATATAAATCATTTTCTGTAAAGCTAAAAGAATTTTTTGCATGACCTGACTAGGACCATATTACGTAGAACTACACCGAGCATGCCTGAAAAAGTACCAACTGGAAACAATGCAAGAACGTACCTTGCTTAAAAGGATCTGCATTCTCAAGCTTTGACACTTGCAAGCCAATACCCCTAATCTCCTTGACATCTAGGTGAGAAATAATGAACTAGTCAATGTAAAGTTGTCTGAAATTAAAATACTAATGGCAATCCCCTTCCACATCACAATTGGAATTTCCATGCAATGGCATGTTCCTTTGATAATTTCTTTTCTTCAAGAACATTTAAAGTTCCTGCTTTTGAACAGAGGATCAGAAAAGAAAAAAAAAAAAGCCTAAATGACAAAGAAATGAAGATGGAGAACACAATAAATAATGTCTATGACTATATGGAAAATCAATATGCATGACAGTTTTCCTCTGCCATTGGCAAAAAGACTACCTATGTTGAAAAACCCAAAAAGCTGCTTTGTTATTCTCTGAAGCACTTCCAAGGCATCTGTAGCAACTGGAACCTATTTAAAAAACAATTAATATTACATTTTAATCCCAACAGCCAAAACATATTTTACTAATAATGAAACCAGAATCATGTGCTAGCACCACACATATTTCCATATTTGTAAAGAGAAGAAAAATTAAGCAACTCCATATTGATACCGTAAGGGAATGGCTCAAATTTTCACAGTCCCCACAACCCATATACTTTGCAGGCTTCTCTGCATCTTTTCGCCTCTTCTTTATCTGATAGAACAAATCACAAACACCATAACAATGTCAATTTTACTTCACACGACATCAACCAAGAAATATCAACCCTCTTAGGAATTTAAAGAAGACACAAGTCCTTGACCCCATTCGATTTGAACAAATTAATTGCAACCAGTGACTAATCAATAGAACAATTAAGTTTACGATAAAGAGGAGGAACATACCTTAAGGGTAAAAGTGCGCCCCTGTACTCCACATCCTTGCAATCGTAATGAAACCTCCTTGCAAAGGCTTGAAAGGAAGTTCTGGCTCTGGAAAAAAATAGAAGTGTCATCATATTTTGATCTAAACATAACATTGACAAGTTCAATAACAGCAAGGTTCCACATAGCATGATACTAACGTCTTTTGGATCTTTAAATCTCACACCCCAATTCACTTCAGCACCAATGGACTTGCTTTCCTGCAAATTACATCTCATATTAAGCAAAGGTGGAATACTTCAGAGAAGTACCCGTAGAAGGATTTTTTAGGGGCTGGGTATTGTTAGATAAAAAATGAAAAAAAAAAAATTACACACACAAGAAAAAACAAAAACAAAAACAAAACAAGACACTAAGATTGCTTAATTTAAAACGCAACTACAAAGCACCAACTTTCTTCTCTTTTTCTTTCTTGCCTTTTTTCCACACAGTGAGAGGGGGCCTGAATTATACTTGCATTAAGCAAAAAAGGACAAACTTATTCCAAAAAGATTGCAACTGAATGAACCATAGAACAAAGTACACAGGCATGCATTTATATTTGCCAACCTGAATCATCCCAACAAGCCGATTATCTATGCCCCTACTATAATTCCACAACATCTCCCCAGTTTTTGCTCCAAAGTCTTTTTGAAGAGAGTCCTGGTCATGTCAAGGTCTACACAGTAAAGAACTAGCATCTTTTCATATTAGAAAGGGAAAAAATAATTTACACATTATAGTTAAGTTCTATAATGCGGCAGATCTCCTCTAACCAAGTTAAGAGTCCAATAGATCAAATATTAAATAATAAAAAATAGAAATAAACCGTAGGCCTTCTCAAGTATGACTCATGTATTGGACCATAACCCAAAAACTAGCATCAACATCAGGTGAACATAAGTAATGGAACGTCACCTATTTTTCTTCCTGTGTATACCCAAATAAAAGCTGGAGAAAATCCCTCTTTCTTTTCTTTTTATAATTCTTTCATTGTCCTCTATATCCATTTATAACCATTTTTATATCTTGCACCAAAACGTCTTGCACCCAAAAAAGCGTAACTTAGCTATCAAATTCTCGGAAGAAAGGATATCAAGCCATGAAAGGCGATACCTTTGAGATTATGCGCAGCTGTCCACAGGTCTGAACATTTTTCTTCTTCAACTTCTCTTCAAGAGCATATCCTATTCCTGGAAGTGCCTCGATTGGTAGTTGATGCAAGTATTCATCCACCTAAAATACCAAAACTTCAAATGAAGATACTCACATAATATCCCATGACATATTCATCTTTAACTCATTTACTGCAAGGATTAGAGACAGAATGTATGACCAAGTAACAAGTTCGTGATAGTATTTTAGGAAAAATAAAACAAAATTACATGGGAAGAAGAACTTGCAGTCTACGATGACATAGACTAACAATATGATAAGGCAACCGCAGGCATCACAGACATATTTTGATTTGCCATTCAATTATGAAATGTAATTAAACAAAATGGAAGTTGATAAAGGACAAGAGAAACCTGTGGAAACATAAACATTGACAAAGAATAAGTCAAAAAGGTTGTGTGTAACAGAAGCAATTTTCTCTCGGCGAGGAAGAGCATTGGGAAAATGCAGCTAGCAGAATCATCATTTGCACTGTTGTAGTATTGTAAATAAATGATATTTAGATCAAAAGGAAAAAGCATGACAATATTCCAACTTTGTATTAAAACTGGATAGGGTCGAGTAAGATTCATAGTAACATAAATAGCAAAAAAGAACAAGTGAAGTTGAAAAGTTTTGTGTAATAGATAAATAATTTTCTCTCTGAGGGGAAACCATAGGCAAAACACAACTAGAACTAGCAGCTTGCCCGTCTAGCCCGTCATTCCTACCACAGTCATGAAAACTCATGGATGAGGCTATTGAAAGCATTGGCTCCAAAGTTGTGAGAAAGTTAATGAAACTATTGAAGTTTTTTAAAAAGAAGTATTGTTGAAAAATTTATGGTCCAAGGAACACCTCCTGAATATATACCTTCTCTTGAGGAATGTGAAACTGGCCATTAGGTTTGGCATTTCTAGTGGCAAGACGAGCTAAGAGCATATTTCCAGCGATGCCAGCACTTGCAGTGCATCCCGTTTTCTCAAAAATCTCTATTCTAATTGTTGAAGCTAAGTGTTCAGGATCTTGTCCCTCCGAGCTTGTGACATCTAAGAATGCTTCATCACAGCTCACTGCCTAAATTTAGGATTAACTAAAATGTTAAAAAGAATACAACTGGAAAATAAATCAATTAGGTGCATATGGAGGATGTAGGTTTAAAACCAGACCTGTACTGTCTTACAATGCTTGTGCAAGATATTATAGAACTGATCAGCAACCTGCAGAGTTTCCACAAGATCAAATAGCTAGAAGAATCGCCCAACAAGGTAACTAATGCTACACAAGACAGCTTGATATAATAATAAATGGTTACTTAGCCTTGTGTGAACTAGTTTGAAAAATGAGATGCTCAAATGAATGGTCACCTCCTCATATGCTTCGAAATTGTATGGAACAATGACTATGTGAGGACAAAGAGCCTTGGCATTTCTAACAAACATGCCAGCCCTTACTCCTGCAAATCAAAAGTAAAAGCTTAATACTTCAACATAAGTTTCAGATAAATTGTACAAGAAATTGAAATTGATTTGGTTAAGCATAACCATAATCTCGAGCAGGGTAATTGGCAGATGAAATTTCAGCAGTTCCTCTTGGATTGTCTGAATGGCATACAGCCACAGGCTTGTCCTTTAATTCAGGATGCTTCCTAACGACCACTGAGACAAAAAAGCAGTCCTGCAGCATCATATCGATATTATTTTACTGCTTGAATACACAAAACAATCATCAACTCGATACGTTCAAAATCTCCAAAAAGCTCCAAAACCAAACAACTTGTCTAGCCATAAGAATCCTCGTTAAATATTGATCTATGCTTAAAGCTTTTCAACTTCTTCACATGAGTTAGGGTTAAAGAAAAGATGAATAAGCAATAGAAAGGTCAATTTTAACAACTCTGACTTTAAAGAATACCATGTCAACATGAATAATTGTTGTCTTCTGTGGCTCAGCAGTAAGATTGGAATTGGCATGCTTAAACCCATTTGACAGGATGGAAAATCGCTTGCGATACCGATTTCTCCATGTTCCTATAAAGTGCAGCCTTGAATTCTGAAGGAAAAGAAAAAAAAGGAAAAAAAAAGCAAAAGAAAAAAAGAAAAAAGAAGAAGTTCATACAGGATGTTACCAAAGGTACTGACAACTAATAAAGGAGGAAACCACTATTCGAAGAAACCAAAAAGAGGGATGGAAACAGAACTGAAATACTAATGTGAGGATGAATCACTCTGTATCTGATGATCCATCATAAGGTCATTCTGGTAATACTTAAGAACTTGTGGACTACCCATCTTCCAACAATGGTTCAAATACATAATAATTATGTACCCAAAGTAACCATGAACGTAAGTTAATAACCATAATAGACATTTTGGCTAAGATCAAGAGTGCTTTATAATAACCTAAACTCAATACCTTGAAATAATTATCCACAAAATTTGGATCGTTGAGAGTTGAATGACCATAAGAGGACCCAACAACTGCTGGACTTGGTAAGCCCTTTGTGTCTTGATTGTCTAAGCAGTAACTGCTAGCCAAAGCAGAGTGTGGACAGGGACCAGTTTGATCATCATCCTTCACAATACTCTCATCTTCCACGTCTAAATTATCTGAGCCTTCTATCTTCACGTCCAAAGAATTTTCACTTTTTACAGTGGGCTGCTCAATTAGAGCATGAACTTTTTCATACGCGTTGTCATCAGATCCTCCACAGTTTTGGTGTTTGTATTCCATTGGCTTACCCACTTCAGATGAATTGTCATCCTCTTCTCGAGCTCCCTTTGAAGATGTATACTCATCCTCATGCTTAACAAGAAAAGCATCCTCTGAAACAGAGATGGTTTTTGGAGAAAAGAAGGCTGACAACCTTGGTTGGTTGTCCGCAAGCTGCTCAAGCTGGTAAGGAACCCCTGGAATCACAAAAATAAAATTCCCTAGTAAACTCTCAAAAACCTGAGAAAGAGGAACACCAAATCAAGTATATAAACCATCACATTGCTAGTTTGGGATAGCACATGAAAACTTTGTACTTAAACTGTTATTACAATTACATTCTAATCACTTTGCTCCAACGCTCACATTATTGTTACCACAAATCCTAAGAGCGATTCCAATTACTGGGAACTAAAGCTTAGTTTATCTAAATAATCATGTCAAAAAAATTACAAATAAAAATCTCTAGAAATAAATGTTATAATGAGCTTACAACTTAAGAGTTTGTTAGCAACAACCGAATCTAAAATCCAGGTGGGTTTAACAACCGGTAGCCCTCCACTGAAAGACCTGCAATGGAATCAGCAATGATGGAATCAGATTTATTATAGACGAGAAAAAAAGAACTATTTTATAAGCTTCAAAGAAGAAAAACAAATAAACCTCAGATTTTTTATTTTACTATTGGGAAGATTACTGCAAATAATATGTGTCACGCGATATCTTGAAAAGTAATTTTCATATCTTCCACCGTACTTCAACATGTATCCCCGCAGTTCCTGAAAAATAAAATAAACAAACTTCTTAATGATGTGAAGAATCACATTCTAAACAATCTCTCTCTTTTTGCCAGGAAAAAAAGAAAGAAACGAAAAGAAACACACTCAAGCGAAAAGAAAAGCTCAAGCTTCATTAATCCAACTTCTTACTTTTAAATTCCACCAGAAAGCCCCAATTACCACTCAGAGGACAATAACAAAAGGAAATGTACAAAAACTAATAATAGGAAGATCCAGAGAAAATAAAAATAAACCTGACTAGAGGGAACAGTGAAACCATCAACAAAGATAGAAACTCCACGAAATATCGCGTTCTCGGAGTCGGGTCCACCAGTCGAAGAAATTGAAGCTTGTGCATCGAACTGATTATGAAGTTTCTTATTCTTTTCCACCATATAACTGCATCCAATTTGAACAGTGAACCATCCGCGAAAGGAATCGAATTCCAATGCATGTATACGAGAAATTGAGCTCACGCAAAACGTAAATAAATTAAAATATGTATATATATATATATGCTGAACGTAAAATTCCCAAATCGTTTGCAGTCATAGGACCAGAAAAAATAAAAGAAATCACAACTCGAAAAAGTAGAAAAGACGAAGAACCTTCCGAAATTGGCGAAGGGGGAATTGCGAAAGGAGGAGCGAGAGGAAGAGAGGGAATTGGAGCCCCAAGAGGCGCCTAGGGTTTTCTGGTTCGCGGTCTTCTTCTGCTTCTTACTGTTACTGGTGTTGGTTCGATTGGAAGAGGAAGAATTGCAGCTTCGCTTGGATTGTTGGACGGAAGAGCCAGCGGAGCGGGACGAATCCAAACTCATTGTTTGGGATCTGCGGAGAAATGAGTGGAGAGGAAGGCTCTTGAGGCTTACGAGTTACGCCATCGTTCAAATGAAGCGGCAAATATTAACGACCGTCATTTATATCTGCCTAATATCTAATACTGTTTTTTTGTTACACGCGAATACGTTTGTAAAAATTTCTACCAAAAAAACTTTGTAAAAATAAATAAATAACATCTTCATTTTTATAAACATGATAAAAATTTTGAAAAATAGTGCAATGTTATGTACATAAGGGGAATAAAACATCAATTTAATGGAGGTTATGTTTGATAAATCGTATTTTATTGTATAAGGTATATATCAATTTAATGAAGACTATATTTGGTAAATTGTATTGTATAAAGTATATTGGATTGTGTTGTATTGTGTTATTGTCATAATACAATAATCTTTGGAACATAGCCTGTTGTTTTAGGGGTCAAACATGTAATTTTCTATGTTGAGGGATCAAAGTTTATTTTTTAAGTTATAGGGTAAAAATATAATCTTATCAAAATTAAGGGGTCAAAATATAAATTTTTAAATATTATAGGGTCAAAATAAAATTTTAAAAATGTAAAATGTCAAAATATAATTTTTAAAAATTTAGGAGTCAACATATAATTTTTAGAAAAATAAATTTGTCTTCAATTTTTAGAGATTTATAGGTTTTGACTCAATCTCATATCAGTCTAACCTTGACCCCGTGATGGACCCAACCATGGACTTGGTATACAATACATAAAAAATTAGTCGTGTTTTCTAATGC
This sequence comes from Artocarpus hirsutus, assembly GCA_946598075.1. NCBI lineage: Eukaryota > Viridiplantae > Streptophyta > Magnoliopsida > Rosales > Moraceae > Artocarpus > Artocarpus hirsutus. Next base: position 24,277 of record CAMOHE010046171.1, read on the forward strand.
AACATAGACCATAATGTATCATCTACATTAACTTATCCAATACAATGATTATACTAAACAATAGATTAGTTTATTATTATACAATACGGTGCTTTAATATGGTGTACCAAACAGAGACCAAAAGTATGAAAAACTTATCCTTCTATTAAAAAAAATGTCCTTTTTATTTTAGTAAAAACAAAAAACAAAAGGCAACAACAAGGCCTTTATTCTTTAGCAACAACAAAGTTTGCAAGGAGAAATAATAGTAATCAGCAGCAAAAACAACACAAACTTGTGCAGTGTGTGGGACAAGAGTTATGACTTTATAGTTAGAATGGTGTACTGTATCATATGAAAGATTTATGTTGAAGAATGTTGGTAGAGAAATTTGTATGGAGGCAAAGAAAATAGAAATCAAAAGTGTAGTTTAAGGCATAGAAGATTACTATCCTTAAGGTTTGATTTGGCCCCATTATGAAAGTTTGCTAACAAGAATTCTATAGAAAATTACCTCCAAGGCACAACAAACTCGAATATAATAACTAACAATATTCCAAATATTTCATAATAAGAAATTTGTTTGCACCTTTCATCTTGGTTTGTGTTAGACATGTATGCCCTAAGGAGTAAAAATGCAATATATTTTTTAAAACATTTTTATCAATAAAGAGTTTATTTATTATTCATATACTAAATTATTGTCTTCTTTACGTTCATATTTATTGAATGTATGATAAGCAAACAAAAATCTGAGATTGTCGGTCTAAACCTTTAGAATCAGGCATATGATGGACAGATTATGCAGAAGACATGATTCTAAAGGTAACGGTCTAAATCATAAGATCCGCAATTGAGAGAATAAAGTTGGGTGTATTCATGCAAAGATTGCTATATTGTCTATATCTCTAAAGAAAGATGGTTTGTCTTGGCCATTGGAGGGGGATTCCGTGAATAGAAACATTGGTACATTATCATAGATGATGATATATTAGATCGGGACATAAAATGTGTTGATTTGGATTAATAATTCTGTCTTGGCAAATCAATCCACTTTAGATAATCACATGTGTTGTATCTTAATCCTGAGATGAATAATGGGCATTTTGTCTTGACTTATATCTTTTGATGTACCAAAGGTAACATCCATATTTAACAAAGGAACGCATACTGGTACGTTGGAGATATGACTCTTAATGGTATAGACTTATTATTCATAGATACGAAATCCATAGCTCCTCTTTAAGAGTTGATGATATCTTCTTATATACGTTATCCTGTAATTAAAAACTAGAGCGCTCAACCATTTAGATACCTAGGTGTAACTGAATAGTATATTGTCTTTGGATGGTAGGTTTTTCGATAATGTGATAATGAAAAATAAGAGAAAAATAATTGAGAAGACAAGACAGAATTTATCCTTAAGCCATTATGAATAATCCTATGGGGATACGACACATTATGATATGTCATAAATACTTAGCTATTCGGGCTTTGTAATTCTATATAGTTCGAGAGTGCAGCTTTAAGCTTTTAGTGGAATAGCGTTAGAGTTGATAATTAAGAAATGTATATTTAGGATATTAGATTTTATAATTATTGGGAGCTTAAACTATATAGGTTCATCAGGTCCATTTTGTTAGCTCATAATAAATCTTGTAATGATACAACGTGCTTTTCCAATAATTGGTGACTTATGTTAAATTATCAGATTGGCTGAAATTTGATAGGATCAGATAATTCATGTCTGTTTATTAATTGAATTAATTTAGGTAAAAATTAATTTAAGATAAACCTGTTGAATTATCAGGAATATTTATTTTCCTAAAAATTATCTAGATATTGTTATTTTAATCAAATAACTTTTCTATTAGGTTATTTGAATTAAAACTAAGGCTTTATCTTAAGAATCTCTGGTGGGAAATAAAATATTCGTAGGATCATTTATCGTAAGTTCGGCAGGCCGGTCTTCAGGTTCGGCCTGCAATGGAGTAAGTTTGGCAGGCCGATCTGCCAGTTTGGATCGCCAAACAAACGATAATCTAATTACATGTTTTTACGCAATTTTATCAGATATTGAACCAGATTTAAATTTTTTAGGGCTTATCTGATAAGGACTAAACCTTGGGGCTAACTTCTATAAATAGGGAGTGAGACTCATAAGTTATTTAGATCAGTTGAGAGATAAAGAGTAAGCACTATATACTGTGAGTCTCTATAACTCCCCTGAAGAGCTATTGTTCACAAATTACGAACCTTGGTTCTGGGTATCTCTCGATTGGTTGGAATGAGCGTCACCGGGGAAAAGCTATACGAGGTGTGCCCATTACTCCAATCGTGGATAAAAAATAAAAAAGAAGGCTAGTTGGTTGAGGTCTTCTGGAACTCATTTCTCTTCACAGATTGTAAGGAGCTCTTTAGCATCAAAAGGTTAATAAAATCTGATTAATTTATGCATATAGCTTGTTAAACTTATGCTTTAAAAAATACTCTTGTAAAAAAAAATTTTAATTTTTGCCGCATACTATTTTTGCAACAGTTTGTAGTTGGATTCTAGCGCATTCTGAATTTCTATCAAAGATTGCATTGAGTTGTAAATATCATATAGGCTATCCAATAAAGTGTTGAGATAATGTTCCTGACACATCACTTCAACTTCTTCTCGCTTTTTTCTTGCAGCCTTCACTTCTTCGAAGTCGTAATACTTTGGTTCTAATAGTGACTCCCAATCTTGGATTCAGAATGTAGGTAATTTTGAAGACTAGGAGAAGAAAAATAGTTTTCCTATCGAAACAATCGAGTTAGACATTAGCATTGAAGAAAGAAGCCACGTTTTTCTTAGCTTTCATTACACAAATTAAAACCTTAAAATTATTTGAAAAATGTGGATGAAGAAGTCTATATCGATGCAATGAAAATATAAAATAAAAGGCGGATTTGAGGCATAAAAAATTACTATTTAAGGTTTTATTTGCCCCACTACAAAAGTTTGCTAATGAGATTTTGCAGCAAATTACCTCAAGATATAACAAACCTGAATTCAATAACTAGCAATATTAATGAATTCCAAGACTTAAAGATAAAACTGAAAATCTAGAGCATTTATATGAAGCCAAAACTTGTCCATTCTTAGGGTACAACCATCATAACTGATGCAACCTTTTTAGAAAAAGGTTTTTTCATATAATTGTTATAATAAACACGTCTGTTAATAAGAAACATTTAATTTTGAATGAAGGAATACAATTGTTTGAAACGACAGTTCGAAATAAATTGAAAGTTTCACATAATCAATATTAAGAAACATATCCGAAAGTTTCACATAATCAATATAAAAAAAAACATAGGTTGGCGTTTTGCAGGCCCCCACCTTCTCGAACCATAGGATTTACAAAATCAAGCTAGTGCCACGGCTCTGGGTACTCAACACTACAGCACTAAGGCCTCTCTATCTAATGAGCACTGGTCTCCACCTTAAATATTGATTGTTCAAGCCCCTACGCTGCAGCGCCATAGAATCACGGTCACGACGCTGAACTTTTAACTTATATTATTTCTTTGTTTCCTATTTATGTGACTCACATGGCTTTTCATCATCTAAGAGATACATTATAATTTCTCTAGCACTTTATACTATAGCAAACTTATGTTTTACATTATAGTATGTGAGAGCTTTACACTATTTGTAGTTGGGACCATAACCCCAAACACCTTAAAAGTGTTTAGAAACCAAGTTAGAACTTGACATTGGAACTTAAATATTATAGCATGTAAAAGCTTTTTATTATAACATATTTTTGCTCTACAGTATAACATGTAAGAGCTTTACACTATAGTAGTCGCAACTTTTGTGTTCGAACTGTTCCCAAGCACTCTCATTATTGATATCACTTGTATGCACAAACGACAATAAAAGCCAAGGTTAATCCCATCATTTGTCTTAAAGTAAGAGTGAATCTCATTTTAGTCACGACCTTTAAAATGTTAAAAACTACACAAAAATAATATGTGATTGTCATGGGATAATTGATATAGGTATTTAAGAAATTCCACATATTCTTTTTTCATCTTTTCTTCCCTATCTTTATTCCACTTACACATCCCAATGTTGAATTTTAAGTCAAATGTGTAATTAGTTCGTAATGCTCTTTACATTTTTTAGAGTGACTGGATGTAATATAGACGTGAATATATTCTGTGAGTTAATTGTAGATGATTGATTGGTTATCTAAGTGGTAGCCTAACTGATTATATTTGATTGATTGACGGATTGTATTCTTAAAAATTATCACTTTATAAACCCACATACAACTCTTTGTAAAAGTATCAATAAGTCATGAATGAATAAAACAAATCCTGATATGTGGATGTAAGCAAATTTGCCAAACCACATAAAATCTATTGTTTTTCATTTTTCTTTTATTTTTGTTCTTTATTTTTCAAGATGGTATTAGAGCAAGGTTTGAACCTCCTGCCAAAATTCTGTATAATTTTTCAAGCTATACCAATTTATTATAGCCATATATACTCAAACTTTTGAACTATGAAGGCTTGAAATATTGAAACCACCCGTACAGCCTTGAGGACATTTGAAAGTCTCCCGTAACCACTAAAATTTGGAACCCAAATCAAATCTGACCCTTTTTTCCTTGCAACTTTGATGTCCCTAAAATAAACTGGTTGATTGAAAAAGAAGAATAAAATTTGATTTTGAAACTTTTTAATCCTAGTGCCTAAAACTCTATTGATATGTTGATCGGTGATCACACTTGATCCTTGACAACCCAATTTGATCCAAGTGTCGTGAAGCTCATGCGAACTTAAGCCTGACATTGAAAATTGATCCTTTGATACGGTGAAGCGCTCTTGAAGAGCACAACCAAAACCATGCAATGAAGCTCATGTGAACTTGAGCCTGGCATGTTAATCCCATTGATCCCTTGATTCTATCAATCTCATTGATCTATTGATTTCTTGATCGCATCCTTGATCTAATTGATCCTTGATGCATTGATTCATTGATCTTATTGAAAAGCATTGTTGAAGAGTACTATCAAAGACCTACTGTCACCAAATCTACTTTCCAAATTGATAAGTATCAACTTGAGGGGGGTGTTGAACGTTAAGTTGATTGTTTAAGTAGTTCTTAATGCTCTTTCCGTTTTTTGAAGCCATTGGTTGTAACATAGGCGTGAACATATTCAATGGGTTTATTATAAGGATCGATTGGTTACCTAATTGGCAGCTAATTAAACTAATTGACTGATTAACAGATTGTATTCTTAGAAATTATCCCCATATATACCTGTGTATAACTCTTCATAAAAGTATCAGTGAGTCACGAATGAATGAAACAAATCCTAATCCGTGGACATAGGCGAACGTTTTGAACCACGTCATATCCCTTGTTGTTCATTTTTCTTTTATTTTAGTTCTTTATTTTTCAAGACCCAAAACCCACGATGTTGGTGGCAGTATCTTTCACCATTTGATTAACACAGCAAGACATATATTGCTTGCAACGACCAACACACCTACATGTGACATATATTTGATCCAAACAAACCATTTACATCTAATCCAATCACACTAACTTAAATAACAAACAAACAATATATATACACACACACACACACACACATGGCTATACTTTTCCAAACTCAAATAATAGTAATGCAAGAAGTAAAACTCTTGTAAAAAAAAAGGTGAGAAACAAAATAAATCAATATGTCTAGGTTATTTGAAAAACTTGGTTTAAACCAATAGTTTAGACTCATACAGTGTAAATCTTTCACATATTATAGTGTAAACCAAAAAGTAAGCTTCAGTTTAAAATCTCTTATATGCTACAATGTTTTGAACTAAAATGGTTCCATAATTTGAACCAAGGTTGCTAAACACTTTAGTCATTTAGTTACTTGAAACGAAAATAAAGTTCGACATGATAAAGTTGCATGGAGCGTGTAGGAATGTAGTTGGAAATAATAAGTCAAAACTAAAACACATGCTAGCTTTATATTATAGTAGTTAGAACTAATAAGTTGAAACAATATTGTTAAACACACTTTTAGTTTTCCAAATTGAACGCATAAATAACGCTAGTTTAAGATAACAAACGGTATGTCGTTTTCCAGCTCATAGAACAATCAACGATAAACAGGTGTACTTCAAAGAAGCAAAGTTCAAGATGATAAACCATTATCCACAGTTTTTTTTTTTTTTTCCTTTCTCAGCTCAAACAATAAACTATATGTCATTTTCCTATTAAAACAAGGATAACGAAGTAACCAAAATTAGAGAGGACATGTAGTTTACTTGCAAGTATAGTTAAGAAGACAATTATGTCAAGACAGCACATGATATTTTGATAATTGGCGCTGGGAAGCGAAGTTGATGAAACTTAAAGCACTAATGAGGAGTTGTTTGATTATTAATTTATTATTATTTTTATTTGGATTTGAAATTAATTTACATTAAGTCATACGTGAGTTTACGGCGAGACTATTTATGCAACTATACCCACATGCCTTGATTTCTAGCATGATTAGAGATTCTCATTTGAGATATATACCATTGTTGTAGATTAAGGTCTTTGGCTCACGAGTTCAAGTAGTTTGAACTCACAAGCCAGGTTTGGATTAGTGTTAGGCTTTGCAATTGAAGTAATAGTTTTGAACCAACCAAAGGTCCAAAACCACACATTTTAAAACTTAACTCTCCCTTGTTTTGGTCTGAACTTATTTTCTATGATAAAAACCATGACCCTTTTTTAAATTTATATCCCTATAATTCAACATACATTCAAATATAATTTCAAACTTTAATTTTTTTTCAAACTAACAATCTAACTGTATCTTTAAATGCTAGTTTAAACTAAAAGTCTTTTTCAAACTTACAATTTAATAAATAAACCATCACATTTCAAAGTAAAGATCTCAATAGTCTAAAACAATCTTTAATGCAAATGTCAATGCTGTTATTATATTTATTATTGAAAAGTGTAAAAATAACACATTTGATATATTAATTTATTTTATACGCATAATACTATTTTAAATGGCATATTTACCTTTATATATAACTATTAAACCTTAAAATTTGTAAAAATAAATTTTTAATATTAAAATAATTAAAAAAATAAAAAATATTATAATTATTAAAGCAAAAAATTAATCTATTAATCAATAAGAATCAAATGCTAAATTTGATATATTATATATTATACTTGGTGATAAATCTGTCACCAAATTTGACATATAACAAATTTAACATTAAAGATGATATTACATTAAAAAATTTTTTACTCTTAAATGCTAAATTTTAGCATTTAACACATCAATATATTATTGTATTAGAGATGCTCTAAAAACCTTCTATTTTTTAATAGTAAAAAACAAAATTGTGGACTGACATTAACAGTAAATCAACAATAAACAATAAACTAATCTCCAACTAGTCAACAACTTTGGTCACAAAAACACAGGTAGAATGAAACAAAATGGTAGCATGTTGTAATTGGTTCGAGGCCAAAAAATTTACAACTTTCGGCCATACAAGACAAGTTACCAAAGTCAAAAAGCCAACATCTATTTTTTAAAGTAAAATTGGAGGGCTATGGAAAAGACACCTTTTCAACCTATTGGAGCAAACTTTTTGCCCTTTTAACGGCTGGTCTTTTTGCTGTTCTTTATTTCTTGACTTTGGACCGTTTTTTCCCATTACAAGGTCATGAATTTAAGGTTAAAGTACCAAACTTGGATTCTGAGCATCAAGCACTACCACTAGGTAGCTAAAAACCATGTACAGAACAAAAAGTGAAAAGTCTCTCTCAAAAAATGCTTGCAAAATGTTTCACTGCTTCGTTGACGCAGAAACATTGGTGGCCATAGTGGGGGACCAGAAATCAGCACCGTTGGTGTTCGCCAAGTGTACGGTGCACTCCACGGGAACTAGGCACAATCCTCTGCTCCTCAGATCCTTTGTTCCTTCTTTCTCCCCATTTTCACCTTCCTCTAAATCCTATCAAATCCAAAAAAGAAAAAAGAAAAAGCCCACGTCAGTAAATAGACTGAACTGTACAGTCACGGTTTCCTACTGTGGACTCTTGGCTTTGACCAAAGTGAAGAAGAAATCAGGACCGTCCAAATTAAAGGCGTCGTTAATGAGACTTACGGGTAATGAAGGCAAGCGTTGCTGATGCTGCAGGTAAGCAGAGCACAGAACTTGAACCTGCTCTTGCAGAAACCTGATGTATGCCATCGCTTCTTGAAGCACTGATGCTGTATCAGTCTGCCAAATTAATAATTAAAATTAATTATTAATTAATAACTGTAAAAAGAAAACGGTACAATTCCCCAAGTTCTCTTCATTTCAGCACGAATTTAAGAGATCCAAAAAAAAAAAAAAAATGGTCATTGGACATTTGATATCTATTATATTGTGTGTACCTTCCCAAAGGGCGAAACCAGTTGCTGGAGAGCTGCGATTCGTTCGCCTAGCTTCTCCTTTCTCTTAACCATTGTCACCAAAGAAGAAAAAAAAAACAATTTCAGTAATAGCTTCTCCATGCATGGACTGGTTTTTTAAATCCGTAGTTAAAAAAATGACTTTAATTATGAAATAAGAAATAATTCTAGTGCAAAAACGCACAGAAAATGTAACATGCAGATATAAAACTTTAGATTTTTCTTGAATTTTCTTAACCTTAGGAGTAGCTGTGGAGATGGGGTTGTTTTCAGTTTTGGTCTTTTTAGAAGTTCTCTGATTGGCCACCGCGCTTGTTGTAATGGCTCTCGTGCACTGCACCGATTCTTGATTTCGCTTTCTCTGCCAAAACTCGTAAACCCCATTCTCATCACAATCTAACTAGACAAAAAAGAAGCAAATATGCAATATATATATGCATGTATGTATAGATGTATAATCAAAATACTGACATTAATCGACTTGGAGACAGTGCTATTGGTGGATAAAGCAGAGGACGAGGAGTCGCCGCAAGTGACACCTGGTTTCGTGTTGGAAATGATCATCTGATCGTCTTTGTTGGGACAGTGATCTCCGAAGCAGAGCATTTTGGGCTTTTTTAGAGCGGCAGGGAAAAAACCAGACGAAGAAGAAGAGGATGCACTGCACTTGAAAATCTCGTCAAGACCCGCAGAAATATCGTCGTCGTCGTCGTCGTCGTCGTCTTCTTCTTCTTCTTCTTCTTCAGCGAACAGCAAGTGGGAGAAACTGGTAGTGGTCCCCGCCGCGAGAGTCAGATGATTATCCCTGTCTTAGCGCTCGTTTTCCGCCATTAAAAAAAATCACTTTTCGGAGCTAAGAAAAGTCCAAAATTTCTTCCCTAGGCCCTTTATTAAAGCTTCAGGAAGAAGAGGGGGAAAAATGGGGAGGACCACTGGGTAAAAAGTAACGGAAAGAGTGGGAGTTTTAGCAGTGGCGCTGAGAGAGAAGAGAGAGAGACATTGATCTCTATTAATTGTTCTGTTTTGCTTATTTCATATGCGCCGTTTTTTTTTAGTGGACTGAAATGGGCGGTTTCAATAGAATGGAATTAAAGGGGTTGTTTTTGGTGTGAAGAGTAATATTGGGTTTCAGAAGGTGGCTGGGCTTTCCAATGCTTCTTTTGGGTTTTGGTTTTCGGTGTTTCTCACTCAGTCAAACCCGCCGGGCCCGAGAAAGCCGTGGTTTAGTCCTCCAACGCAAACGGCAAACCCATACCGACTGTTGCAAAATTAATGCAACAGAAATAAAGAACAAAAACACACAAAATTTACGTAAAAACTCAAAACTGAAAAAAATCACGGACAGAAGAGAAGAAAATCACTAAACTCGAGAAGATTACAGTAGAGGCGCTAGGGAGGCTTGAAAATTTGATAAAAACAAACCCTAACGCAATACATCATATAAATAGGTATAGGCAAAACTCTATGGGCCAAAAATATAAACTAAACGGCTCAATAACACAGGTCCATGCGGCGGGGGCGGCCAGATCCCTCCGCTGCCACCACAGATCTCATGAAAAATCCCATTTTTGTTTTTCACCACAATTTGTCGCACCGCTAGCTTTTCAGGTCGGGTCAAACTAAATTCGGGTCACCAAACTCTAACACGGACCTTGTCACAGTTCCACTCTCACTCCTGCCCTTTTCTGTTTCTTCTTCTTGATGACTTGTATTATTATTATTATTATTATTATTATTATTATTATTATTATTATAGGCATTTGGATCGTGGATGCAAACAGAAAACACTAAAAGTGTGTTTGGTATGTGATTAAAACCATTGGTCAGAACTGTAAGTATTATAGCATATGAGGCTCTATGTTTTTTTTTTTAATTGTAGTATATGAAAATTTTATACTGTTTTTAACTAAAAAGTTAGTTAAAACCACCTTTGTTAAACACGACATAAGCCTTTGTTTAGAGTGTAATTAGAACCAATTGATTAAAAACAAAAAAATAAATTAAAAACACAATTTACTTTGTATATAATAATTTGTTAAGACATTGATTTTAGTTTGTTTGAAAAAAAAAACTCAAAAAACAGTTAAAATTGAAAAAAAAAAAGATTGAAACTAATAATAAATCAGATAATAATTTTTTGTTGGAACTGGGAAAAAAAAAGTTGCAATCGTAATTGCCAAAACGAGGATTATAACAACTTAAATTTAAAAAGAAAATATTACAATAAAACTGATAGTCTCAATTGAATTCTTTCTATTTGAGACGGCAAAGCAAAAAAAAACAATTAATGACTTACGTGGATACAAGAATATGAGAAGTCAGGTTGGAGTTTTCATTTCAACTTTGCGTGGATTTGGACCCACCTGAGCGTTGTAGTGCACACACGTCAATCAGACGATGTGTGATCGAACATATTCCTGTATTATCATGGACGAGAGTTGCTTACACTTGGTAGTGTTTAGTGGCAGACTCCACTATGGCCATTGGCCAGCGGCGCGTCAATGGAAATGCTTTGTTTTTACATTTTCTTTTTTTTTTTTGCCAGGAAAGTCAGAGGCGACGGACTCCTTTACCGTTCTCCACGTGGAAATCGCCTGAGAGCTAAACGACTTGTGGAACCCACTGCACTGACACAATTATGGTCCTGGGCCCACATGATTTAAACTGCCAGCTGCATGCAGTTTCGAAGTCTTAAATCAACCTTTGAATATGATCATTCGGAAAAAGATTATAGGGTTTTTTTCTTTTCTTCTTTTTCTTTTAGTGTTTCACTTTAAGAAAAAACATTTTAGAACTCACAATTTGATCATTTTAAATTTTATTTGAGAAAATTAATTATAATCTTTTAACTCGCATATTAGTCTTGTACCACTCTCTTTAAACTTTATCTTTAAAATCGATATTACAGGAACGACGAAAATAAAAATCTTATGCCTCCCATTAACAAACCAGTTCAAACTAATTTAACAGTGTAAAATATGTAAACTAATTTAATAATATAAAGTAAAAAATTATTACAACATAAACTTTTTATACATAACTATTTTTAATCAATTTTTTTAATTCAAACTCCACTTTACTAAACATCTTAATAATATTTATTAGTGTTAATATCTCAAATCTTATAGTGTGAGCTGCGTATAATATCTGTCAAAATTTCATGTCTCATTGTCTACTCCGTCGGTAGCCATGCCAAAAGTTCCATGGGAAGCTGCATTACATAAAGGGCGAAAGGGGTGTGCATTATCTGCGTTACGTGTCGGCGAGAGTGAGAGGGGATATTAGCTGGCAAAAGATGGAATCATTACACATTTGAACAACGAAGCGGGGTTATTTAAAAAGAAGATACGTGGGGAAGATCTATGGGGTTTGGTGAGAAAGAAAGACACGACAGTCAAGATCCCTTCCCGACGTTTGCTCCATCGCATGCAGCGTCCTCCGACACATCTTTGCTTATTGTGCCTGCCCCTCTCTCTCTCACCCCCCCTGCCCCCTTGCTCTAACCGATGCCTTTTGTCAGTTTTCATTCACTAATTTGCCATCGAATGTAATCGGTCTTCCACGTGTTTGTACGTGGCCCAACATAGCATATTATGCCCTTACGGGTAATTTTTGACGTTTTGAGTTTCAACTTTAAGAACAACTACATCTTTGAGGACGCCGCTAAAAGATTGATCCAAAATAGATCGATCAAAATCAACAATATATATTTAGATAATTAAATTACTAATATTTTTTATGTTTTGCTTAAATTATAATGATATTTATTGCACCAAAATCAATCACATTAACACTCTTTAAACTTAACATTGTTAATTTTTTTTGTTTAAAATGACAAAAACTGCTCGTTTAATTTTAGTCATTAATCTACAAAATTAAACCCTATCCATTGATTTGGGGAAAAAAATAATCTAAATATACTATTCAAACAAGCAAGTCCCCAACCCACCCCTACCCCCTGAGACCCTCCTCCTTTGATCTCCCTCTATCCAACTGCTCCGTCTAGGTGGAACAACCTACCCTCCGAGAAGCTGTAAAGCCCACCCATCCGTTCCTTGATCTTCCTCTGCCGTGGCTACTTCCGCCATCACCAAGGCTGGCTCTAGTTCCTATTATCACAAAGGCCGTCAACCAATAATTTCCCTTCAGCCCCTCGACCTTCCTCCGGTTGTCTCTGCTCAAGCTTGTTGATGCTCCCGCCATCGCTAGCTCCAACAGTTAAGAAGCCTGTCTCTAGCTCCTACCGCCAAGCCTCTCTCCAGTTTTTGCCGTCGCAAAGTGCGTCGCTGTCTACCCTCAACTTGCTGCCCCTGTAAGAATGGTATTGTTGTTTTTTATTTTATATAAATAGATATGAAATTAGTTAGTGTGATTTGTAAAAATTGTCAATTTTCAATATGTTGGGATTAACAAATATGTGATATTAGTTAGTATGATTTGTGGAATAAGCTAGTTTGGTTTGTGAATTTTGTGAATCTTTTTTAGTTTGTTGGAATTAGTTAATTAGTTAGTTCTTTGTATGTTTGTGACTAGCTACCAAAAGACATTTTTTTTCTACCAGTAGATTGAAATTTATAGTTACAAGTGTGTTTAAACTATTTGTACTCATTTTTTACACAAGTTTGTACTCATTTTTTGATGTCAAAGAAGGTCAAAAATGTTATTTCTAACTACAAAATAGCTTACCACGTTTTTTTAATAGATGAAGGGGCATTTTGGCATTTTAAACAAAAGTGACGGTGAACTAACAGTCAACTCTCATGGTCAACTAACAGAAAGGGTCTTGTTAGAAAAATCGGTTCGATGACGTAGCAGAATTTTAAAAAATTTTATGAAACACCTAGGAAACTAACTCATGATGCTATAAATAATAAATTAAATCTAATTTAACATTCTTGTTGGTGACCAAAAATAGCAGTTCTAATAGAACAATTCTTCAAGAACGAATCTTTACCGCCAGAACTTTAATGTTATTATCTTCCTTCTAGCTGTTGTATGTGTGGAAACAACTTAATAAAAACTCACCACAGACTCTCTTTTAATTTTTGTCACTCTAAAAGATACACAATAGCACTCCTTTTCTGAATCTAAAAAAATAATAAGGAGATACATCTACTTATAAAGTCTACAGGAGGAAGTAGAAGTATATCAGTATAAGGAAAAGATTTTTCTCTCTCCTCCATCTGCTTAACATGCCGATCTCACTCTACCCTATCATAGTGTACATGCCAACTTTACAAAGTGGGTTATTCAAAATATAACCAATCACATTGTAGGTCTATGTGATTTTTTATCTCATCCAGGATAATTCTTATTCAAATAATTTTATTTAAATTAGAATTCCGTAATCCAAGATAATTATCTAAGTTAAATAATTATGAATAATTAATCCTTTATCCAAATTCAAAGACAATTAGGATTTACATTAATTATTCAAATAATTAATTATAATAAAATCCTAATAACAAAATTTGAATAAATATTATCTTGCAATTAATTAATTAATTAATTAATTAACCAATTTCCAAGTTTACTCTACTGTAGGTGGCATAGTCCAATTGGATTATGCCAACCGCCAATCACATTCCAGTTAGACTATTGGGCTTGCACACTAATTTGCCCAATAACTTGTCTAGTGTAAACTCCTATATTACGTGTGGTAAACTATTCTACACAACTAGCCAAGCAATTCGTGAGCTAGTATTAGGACACGATGGACATATATTTATCAAGCTCCAATAACAACAAGTTAATCCCTAATTAATTATCTACTTAATTATTAATTTTAGTGTTTCTCCACTATAGAACCAAAGTTACACTCTTCACAATATACCGTATTATGAGACTCTTGTAATATAAGCTTGTCTATGACCTCTCATATTATGTGTATCCTCATAGGTTATTCATAATCGGATGAAGAACTTAGTTTCGTTTTACTTTCTAACTATTTTATCTCATTCTGTTTTATCTTCTGACTATTTTATTTCAAAGTTTTATTATTTTACTGTTAAAAAATTCATTCCTTTTATAACACATACAAAAGAAATTTTCCAGCCAGATTTGGACTAGACCATGCGATTTAGGCATGATTTTTACTGATTTTGGTGAGATCAGTGCTGGCCTCTAAATTCCAGCCAAGTTAGACCAATTCCATTGAGCTTTGGTATGGGTTTCTGAATTCTAATGCAATTATTTATAAGACAGTAACAACGGTGCAAATTCCGGTAAAATTGGAGCTGGGTTCTCAAATGTCAACACAGTCGCAGCTGGGTATGAAGAAATTGATGTGCTAGGAGTGCGACTGTGGAATTTCACAAATGGTAGATTTGAAACTGGTGGGGTTTTTACTGCAAAATTCAATGATTCTTGGCCCCGCACTCTTGAGTTCTTCACTCTAAGACATATTGTCATCGAAAATGTGCTTGTTGTTCCTATGGCTCCAAACACTCCTAGATTCATCTTCACTAAGTTTGCTGTTCAAAGACTCATTGCTCCATTCAAGATTCCGAGGTCTAAGTTCCTTGAAATTGGGAGGAAGTGGCGACTTTCATCTGCGATTTCTTGACACCTTAAGAACAACGTGTTTCTTCAGGGCGGGGTAATCTTAGGATCAGTTTGGTTATAGGCTGTTAAAGTAGCATTAGGAATGTATTAGAGGCATACTAGTAGTATAAAAGGGTGGCGATGTAAGAATTGGCTAGTAGCCTTGGGAGGTTAGGAAGTCCTCAAAACTTTCCTTGTGTCTTGTTATTTTCTTTTTTCATCTCTTGTTTCAGTCAAAAAATTCAGCTTGTTCTTCTATTTTGTGAGAATTCTATTGTAAAATAATACGTTTATCAAATACATTTTAGATACCAACAAAGCCCAAAAGAAAAGCATTCACTCTTTAACAAGGGAAAAAAAATTTCATCATTCGAAAGGACATCAATTTGCTTGCCTCCATCCTGTGAATTAAAATTTGACATCAGTGTATGACCAAAAAAACAGCTGAGAGAGAGATGATATCATAATGATTCTATTTTAAAGTCGGTTTCGAAATTTGTCTACATATTGAAATGCATTTTATAATGCTCAAAATCAGATTGAGAGTGGAAATGTTTTAGCAATGAAATCAAAAGATAGCCAAATGGATTCTATACCTTGCATCTTTTTTTTTTAAGTGTTTTTTATTTCCTTAGGCTCAATCCTCACATCTTCTTTGTTTCATGTTACAAATTTTTGCGAACGCAAGTGCATGTTATTGTTGTCAAATAATAAAGTTTGTAAAAACGAGTATCGTCTTTGTGGAACTGATTAATATGAACTACTGAAATTGTATAAACTCCAACTTTATTTAAACAAGCCAAAAAGATTAAAATTTTTTAATGAAATGAAATTAAACAATTAGACTAAAAATGAAAGCAATTATGAAGGTAAGAAAATTCAATATTAAAGAGCTCTAGGGTTTCTGATTTCACTTAACTATTCTGTCTTAAATTATCTATCTAATCGATCTCAAATTATTCTCTAGTTGACAGTCAAAAATCCCTAAATTTTTTGATGTTCCCTTTCAAGTTACACTGACAATCTTCGTTAACCGACTATATTTATATATGAATTACAACAATTATGATGCCAAGTATATTTTTATCTTACATACAATTTATGGTAGTCAACACAATGATCAAAAAACATAAATCTCCTTTAGCTCTCATTATGAATTAATTAATCATTTAATTAGTGGCTAATTAATTGGAAATATTAAGTATAGTGATGAATACTCAACTAGGGAAAACAATTCTTTAATTAATCAAAAGTATTAAGTATAGTGATGAATACTTAACTACGGAAAATAATTCTCTAGTTAATATTGATAAAATAATTCAAAACATCATGGTCTGGCTATATCATAGCCCTAAATAAGAAAATTTAGAATATAATTGACAGAGAAGACATCCTAACAATATTCTAAAACATGAGAAAATAAAACAAATAATATTAATTTAACGAATCGAAGCATAATTCTGTTTTTGGGAGTGTCATCTTCTTCTTCACCGAATCATCCTTTCCCTCTCTTTTCTAAGTCCATGAGTCCCCAAAAGTACCCTAAAGTGTGCTACTTATACTCTTTGGATTAAATCAGGTCAAAAAGGACCAAATAAACTCATATGCTAAAAAATCCTTGACGGGCGCCACTGCTTCCTCCTTCAACGCCGCGACACTAAGCACTGGAGCACTGCGGCACAGCTTCCTAGCATTATGGCATCAAGTCCTTGGTTTTTTGTATGGCTTGTAGCTCACATCAGCACTATGATGCCCAATTCCATGGCTGTGGTGCCCTTCAATGTTTTTTTTTCCTAATTTTTTTTGTTCTCAACTTTCTTTTCCTAAAGACCTACAAAACAAAAATAAAACTAAAAATAAAATTAAAACCTAAAAGCTATCTCATAATCAAGTAAAAATGTACTAAAATTGTTGGTCTAAAACCAACTCATCAAATAACTTTAAACTTAAGAATTTACTAATCCTCGAGCAAAAGAAAGAAAAGAAAAACAAAACTAACACAAAACACATAAGAGTATTGATCCAACTTGGATTGCGAATAGGTCTCAAAGATTGTATTTAAATTATAGCTCAACGAAATTTCTAACCATCATAAATATGTAGAATTTCAATTCAAATGCTGACCTTACTATACCTTAGATTCTTCACGCGTGCATGTAAGTGTGATCTCAGCCACTTAATTATTTACAACTCAAATAAATTTATACCAGCAAGTGAATTATAATGGACCTCTAGATTATAGAATTTTGTGAACTCCATAAGCTTAGTTTTCAAATCAGTCTCCACTAATGTAGAATACATAACATCAAAGATAATTAGGACTTTATTAGACTTATAATGTGTGGATGGGGTTAAAGGTAAGATATAAGATATTATGTAAAATTACCCATAAGCACACAATTTATTCAAAGACCTTTTTAAGAGCACATTTCATTTCCCAAATCGCTCCCTTCAAGCTTGCTTGTCATCCACTTTTTTTTCTCTCTCTTTTTTTTAATCTTTTTTCAATCTTAGTTATCTCCAAACTTAAGTCTTGCATATATGAACGAAAAGTATAGCACTTTTTTTTTAGAGAAAATAAGCAAAACCTCAAATAACCTTTTTCATAACACCGCCCATCCTCTCATAGCATATCACAACTCAATAAATTTTTCCTAGAAAGATCAAATCATACTCATGGGTATCAAGGTGAAAATTTGGAAAGAATTTATGCAAAGGTTAGGCTAAATGTGGGTGACAATGAAAAAGATAAATTAGTGTCAATAGGAGTGACTTGGGATATTAATATGTAAAAGTTGGCTCAAAATACTAAATCGGTGTAAAGATGGCCTAAATTATGTTCTTAATGTTGTATGGCTTACAATTTCACCTCGAGTGACTCTTAATCAAGTTCTAGAGTTCAGTTGAGATCAAGTTTCACTTAGTTATCATAAATCTTCTCTAAATTAATAAACAACCAAGTGATTAAGACTAATGTGCTGCAAATGTCCAAAGAATCCAAAGCATACTAAAACCAATTCAAGAATTAAGCATACACACAAGAACAACAATTATCATCTTCCAAGAGCTATGTTCAATTTCATTTAGACTTCTTATTATCAAGCTTAAACAAAACAAACTGAATCAATAAAAGACCCAAAACACTTTTTTGTTTATTTTTATCTTTGTGTACGAAAAGTAGAATTATGGGATTTGAAATATCATGGAAAAATTTGAGATTCCTTAAAGAATGCTAATGCACATAAACTTAATCAAATTTACTTAAAATTGATTGAAAGAGACTATTCACACACACACTTAAAGAATCGATGGTGGGATTGGATTAAAGTATGAGTTGAAATTCTAAATTTGTATAATATTTACCTTTTTTGAGCCAAAAAAATTAACGAGGGGAGGTGAATGTATGACTAAACTAATGAGATGAAAGGCAAAATACATTTTTAGGGGAGTGAAATGCAATTTTCAAAAGGGTGGATTATAATTTTTAAAAAATTTCATATACAAAATTATAAATAAAAAAAAATTTAAGGCAAGCCCACACTATGCCTACGTGGCTATGGCCCTAACTACATTCACGTAACCACGACAGCCACTCAAATTCACTAAGATCAAATCAATAGAGTACAACCATTCAACACTCTCTTTTTTGCTCTCTGAAACTCTCTGCACTCGGCAATGTCTCAACGAAGAAGAAGTTCTCCCTCTAGCCTATTTCCCAGAACCCTCTGTTACATCCTTGATCTCTCTCTAGACTTTTCTTCTGGTATCACACACAAAGTCAATCTCTCTTACAACTCATATAACGCCTCAATAAATATAAGATAACCAATTAGGTACAACGGGTCAACTAACAGCCAATCAAAATTAATCTACTTGTAACTAGTTCTATAACCAGTCCTCAATAGGCTTGGACTATTGACGTGGCACATCGACTCACCATATATAACTTTTTTAATGAACCAAAAATAACGACCCGTATGTTTTTGTTCTTAAAATTTTTCAAAATATTTTTGTACGTTTTTCGAAGTGAAAATTTTAAAATATTTTTAGTATAATTTTTAAAAAATACTTATTTTTTAAAACAAAAATATTTTTACCTATTTTAAAAACAATACCAAACGACCCCAATATGTTCCAAACCGAAAGAAAAAAAATGAACAAAGTCAATCATGGAATAAACGAAAGTCGGAGCTCGAATTAGAGCTCTCAAAGGTCATATTAAAGCAATATGTAACTTTCTTAAGTGTAGGTAACGTATAGTTATTAGCTAAAAATATGTGCTATTACATCCCATTTGGTATTGTCTGAGAGCTTTTGAAAATGTTTTTATACACTTTTTAGGGTAAAAATTTTAAAAATACTCTTAACAAATTCCTAAAAAATTCTCATATTTTAAAATTAAATTATTTTCATCTATTTTGAAAACACTATGAAACAGGCTTGATTCACAAAAATTAGCTGGAGTAAATTGCTTATTAACGTGTTGTTTTATCGTGTATATTGACTATTGATTGATGTTTTTAGATGGGATGAAGGGCTTTTTTAATTACCAACTCTTTGTGGGATTTTTTTTTTTTTTTTTGAGTGACTCTTTGTGGTAGATTTCATTATTGATTCACTAAAATTTGTGTAAATGACTTCTCGAAGAGAGTAATCTATCGGCTGCCATCACGAGTTACATGCTTCTCTCCACTCTCAATTAATAATCTTTTTTGAATTGTTTTCTTTTCTCGAAATATTTGGACAGATATAATTTCCTACGCAATACAGAGCGAAAGATGCATGTGCGAGGTTTAAATGTGTAGGGTCCAATATGACAGCGTAAACTTGTACAAAAAAAATATTGAAATGAAATAAAAACCACCAAGTGTTGAAGATTTGGTACCCCGCTGTTTTCCCTGACATGAAGGGAGACAAAGCGTATCCAAGACCCAGATACTTTTGCCCCCTATAAATTATATTATAACAATTTCTCTCACAAGGTAACATTTTTGCTGATAATGGTTAAAAAAAGAGTTTTACCTCTGTTTGCAGTGATTTTAACCTTTTATTTTTTACCACAAACTCAGTTATAAACAGTGTAAAACTCTTACATGTTATAATAACAATAAAAAAAAATTGCTAAAGTATAAAGCTCTCACATGCTACAATAAAAGTAGTTCTAACCACTGATTTTCACCACATTTCTGAACACCTTATTAGTAGTTTGTTATCCTGTTAAATGTAATTTGCTAACATGTCCTTTAGTCTAGCCTTAATCTGTGACTAATTCCAAGTGCCTGTCATGTACACTTGTCTGTGTATATATATTTTGATATCTCGTCAATAAAAAGTTCAGTTGAGCCATTCCTTACAAGTCACTTTTTCTCAGTAATTTCAATAATTTGTGACATGTTAGTAAGCTACTAATCCCATTCTTCAAAAGTATTTCTAGGGAGAAAAAAACACTAAATTGCCGTAATGTGGAAAAGTAATCACTAAAATGCTTATAAAAAGTGGGAAAAAAACATTTTGTTTGTTTTTATTTTATTGCAAGAAAATAAGTAATTTATAAAGTTGCCTATGCTCAAAAATTTATAAAATTTGTTTAGTTGATTCCCATCACGAGCGCTGAAAACTGATTAGTTTAGCTCCCTCTATAGTTAAAACTTTTTATACTTGATTTCTATTATTTATTTATTTATTTTGAGGGGAACTTGAATTCAAGTTTCTACCACATTTCCATAATCTAAATATTCAACTACATTCAATTATAAGGGCTGACTTTACTCCTAGTTCAATTATCATCTAGGTCCCGATAATCGATCCATTGCAATCTTGGCTCCTTCAATGTCAGCCGTACACCTATTTCTATCAAAATTAAAAGTGTGACTTCACATCTGCATGGACTGGCTTGTACCAATCGAAAGTTTGGTGGATCACCCTTACCCCTCGCTTCTTCGCAAAGTTGGATCTAGCTAAGCCCCTGATCCATCATCAAATTTAATTCGTACACAAAGTTGCAAGGATAAAAAATAGGAGTGTTTATGAAATTTGTAAATCCGTGAGATTCATAAAATTCAATCCAAAGATTTTAGATTAGATTAAGAACAGTTTTTGGACACTAGAGAATTTCCAGTGCATTATAAATGTAATGATTAAGGGATTATGTTAAGTAAATTATGTACAAATTTTATGAGCTAAATTTTATACTCAAAAATTTGTTAAATATTTTAAGAGCATAAAGAACGTCAGAAGGATTATTGTTTAAATTCAATTTTTATGACAAATTCTATAAAAATGAAAATGAGATTTTTATGGTTAAAAATCTTTCCATAATCTTAAACAAGAAAGCAATGATATAAAAATAAGCTAGAAAGCTTAATTGTTGCAAAATGTGTGGCAACAGATTTTAAAACAAAAATGTTATATAAGAGAAAAACTGTATAGAAATATAAAAATTGTACAATATAGAAATCATTCAATGTTAGAATAATACAGTATAAAGATTATACTGCACAATATTAACTAGTATGGACATTATATAGTAAAAGGAATATAGTAGAATTGGATTGTTTAAAGTTAAGCAGTAGAAAAATTCTAATGTGTGGAGGATGCGGATTAGTTTGAAAGATTATAGAATCTCATAAACTATGTAGGAAAGAATATTGGCAAATGACAGTATGGGAAATATACTGGTAGTATAAGAAAAATATAGCGTAGTGTAAATTTAGATTGTTAAAAGGATAATTTGAGGCCCATTAGGAAATACCTAAGTGGTGGAAAATTTCCACCTCTTCCCTTAAAGAACTGGTGGTGGCATGTGGAGGGGAAACAAAGTTTCTTTGCATTTTAGTCCCTAGTTTGGTTTTATAAATACCTAAGGGTATTTTTGAAATAAAAATTTTATATGGGACCCATATGCTGACACCTTTTAGGTTAAAAAAATGGCTACATCTTCCCCTTTAATGGCCGGTTGTGATAAGTAATGGGGAAAGTTCTCTTTATTGCAAATAGGCCTCCAAACTAAGTCATTTTGCAACTAAGGACTTAAGTGTTTAACCAAAAGTTGTCATTATTTTGCATGACCTAAGAAGAAAAAAACATGCCATTTCCTCTCTAACAAAAACTGACCACCCCTCCCATGGTTCTCTCAAATATTTTCCAATGACATGACCCTAATCAAGCTTTGAATCAAGTTTTAAGTGGGCTAGTGTATGATTAGCCACCTTTGAAGGTAAAAATTCAAACCATCTCTTATGGATTTTTAGTGTTTTCTATGAGGTTTTGGATGAGTTTTTAATGAGGTTTTATCATGGGTTTTGTAGAGAACAAAAAGCAAAGTTCTAAGCCTCATCAAGGAGGATTAAAAGCTTGGGGAAAACCCTTGGTAAAATCCTAATGTTTACTTTAAAAACTTGTTGATTTTCATGAAGCTTTGCGCATGTTTTGTACTAGGAATGGACTATGGCATGTAAAGAAACTTTATGGCATAATTAATTTATGGGTTATGTTGATGATGATAATAGAAAGTTGAAAAAACTAAGGTTTATAGCC
>CAMOHE010046171.1:46819-95631 GCA_946598075.1 Artocarpus hirsutus
AGGAATATAGTAGAATTGGATTGTTTAAAGTTAAGCAGTAGAAAAATTATAATGTGTGGAGGATGCGGATTAGTTTGAAAGATTATAGAATCTCATAAACTATGTAGGAAAGAATATTGGCAAATGACAGTATCGGAAATATACTGGTAGTATAAGACAAATATAGCGTAGTGTAAATTTAGATTGTCAAAAGGATAATTTGAGGCCCATTAGGAAATACCTAAGTGGTGGAAAATTTCCACCTCTTCCCTTAAAGAACTGGTGGTGGCATGTGGAGGGGAAACAAAGTTTCTTTGCATTTTAGTCCCTAGTTTGGTTTTATAAATACCTAAGGGTATTTTTGAAATAAAAATTTTTACCTTTGAAGGTAAAAATTCAAACCATCTCTTATGGATTTTTAGTGTTTTCTATGAGGTTTTGGATGAGTTTTTAATGAGGTTTTATCATGGGTTTTGTAGAGAACGAAAAGCAAAGTTCTAAGCCTCATCAAGGAGGATTAAAAGCTTGGGGAAAACCCTTGGTAAAATCCTAATGTTTACTTTAAAAACTTGTTGATTTTCATGAAGCTTTGCGCATGTTTTGTACTAGGAATGGACTATGGCATGTAAAGAAACTTTATGGCATAATTAATTTATGGGTTATGTTGATGATGATAATAGAAAGTTGAAAAAACTAAGGTTTATAGCCGAAAAAAAAAGAAGAAGACAAATTGTGATAAACTTTGTCATAAACACAAAGCTTAAGTGCTTGATGAAATGATTTTGATGACATTTAATAAAAATATTATGGCATGTTTTGTTTATGTATTAGGTGCTTAACGATAAGCTTAGAAGGGTTTAAATGAAATTAAACTCAAAGAAAGCAAGCTAACAATTGTTTTGGTGCAAAAAGTATTAAAAGAGATTTTTAAAAATTTTAGTGCTTGAGGCCCTTAGAAGCCGAATTATTTTCTAAGTTTAATACAAGATTTATTAGAAATGTCGAGTCAGACAACTTTTATGAAGAAGTTCTGCTCGAATTCCAATTGACCAAGCTAAAATATGGATTTTTGTTCTACCTATTTAAAAATATCATTAAGATGAATGATCTTGAGAAAAATTAAAATATGAAAGTTGTAGATCTTATCAAAACTACTACATATCGCAAACGGCTTGTAAAAATTCCGTACGAATTTCAAGTTATGAGTTTTATAAGATTTTAAGTATGAAATTTAGAAAAAAAAAACGTTTTGAAATGGTTTGAATTAGATCCAGGTGCTTTTATAAGTTTTAATCCTTGTAAAAAACTGAACATTTTACCATAGGATGGTTAATTTTGGTCTAAAGATTAAAAATGTCAACATTTTTGTATTTTAGACCAAAACCGTAAAACCGTGTGAAACTAAATTTTCATTCAAAAATGCTGGTTTTCTGTACTATTATAGGCAGTGAGTAACCTTAGATTTTAAGTTTGAAAAGATTTAAAATTTTTTACCAAAAACAAAATCAACAAGATTTTCATGTTACGGATAAAAACTATAAAGTTGTGATAAAATAGATTTTTTGCAAAAAGGAAACTGATGTTTAGTTTTTTGTAATGCTCTGAGTAACAAGGAAATATAAGTTTGGTTTAATTTGAGTTTCGAAAGTTTTCTAAGAGCTATCGATGGCAAAATGGTCATTTTTTGTAAAAAGCCAAAATAGATTCCGAAACGTCCGATTTAGAAAAACGACCTTTAGCAGGTATTTTTCCATAACCCCATAGTAATGGGATGGCAAAAGAGAAAAAAAAAAGAAGGAAAGCTTAATCACGTGATATTCTAATTATGTAACTTACGAAAAACCTGTTAAGAGCAAAATCATCATTTTTTTTTATAAAACCATTAAAATGGACCCTGAGACCTTTGAATTAGCGAAATGCCTAAGACAAAAATGTTCCGTATCATATTAAGTAACGAAATTGTTAAGTAAGATAGGAAATTTGACTAAAGAATGAATAGGTTGGTAAAGAAGAAGTGAATCGATAAGAAATGAGGTTAAGTAAAAAGAATAAATGTTTAACATTTAAGTTATATTTCTAATCAAGTAAGTCGATAATAAGAAAAGTTAGCTAATAATCGAGTGTTGTTTGAACAGGACACAAAGCTGACTAATATGAGGGAAAAGTAATTTAGGAATGTTAGAGCATTGCTCAGGTAAGTTTCAAACCTAACTTATTAAATGAAGAAAATGAATTATAAATGCTTTAAAAAGTGTTTGTAATGTAATGCAATTGTTATGCATAATATTTTAAAGTTTAAGTCATGATTTGCAATATATGTGCATATGTTATGTTTGTTGTTTCAGACATTAAGTTATATCATGCAAATATCTACTAAAGTTATAAGATTGGCAATCTATACCCTTAAGTTACATAAGAAAGTGTCGTACCAGCCCCTCGACCTAAAGGGAGTGTTATGTTAAGTTATGTTACGGTCTCAGTATTCGATGGTCAAACATTTTTGGTACGTACACTTGGATCCACAGTTTAAGAAAGTTAAGAATGATGATAAAATGTTCCTAAAAGAGCATAAATAGAATCATGCATTATGATATTGCTTGCATTAATTTTAAGAAGTGTTCTTACGAATAATGTTTATGAAAAACATTTTACAAGAAATGTTTTTATGAAGAACGTTTTGTGAAAAACTTTTTATGAGAAATGTTTTACGAGAAATGTTTAAGAAAGACATTTTATAAGAAAGGTTTTAACAGAAAAGTTTTATAATAAGTGTGTTTATGTTTTGTGAGATTTGTTTGGACTTATTGAGTGTAAGCTCATTATAAGTCCTTTCATACTGTAAGTAGTCCTACGAGAGACCAGTATGTTAGTTGAAAAGCTTGGTATAGCGGATGACAAATGTGATGATTGGGTATGGATACCACTATAGAAATTTTCCTCTGCAATGAAAGAAGTTTTTGTTGTTTTGAAAAAAAAAAAAAAAAAACAAGTTATAAAGGTTTTAAGGAAAATGAATGTTTAAAGAAATGTTTTATTTAAAGCATTTTAGAAGTTATCAGTTTATGAATTATTTGATTAATTACGTAGTTAGTTTTGTATTGTATTATATTTCAGTTTGCAGTGCAACGGATATTATGACAGTTTTAAGTATGTTAAAAAAATTAATAGTATTTTTCTTATTAGTAAATAAGATTAAAGTTTAAGAAAACTAAGTAATGGCTCAAAAAGGCAAGCCGTTGCAAATTTAGATTGGCTTTGGTTTGATAAAATCCTAATCTGAAAGTTTTGGATCAGATTATAGATTGGAGAATTTTCAATCCGTTGATCCAAAACCCCATTTATATATTTATATGTTTTATAATTTTTATAATATATATTTAAATAAAACTTTTCTTTTTTCTAAAAAGAAAAACTTTTCCAATGTTTTTTGTCGAAGAGTTATTATTAAATTGTGTTTAAAAAGCCAAGCCTGAGTTAAAAATAGAAACCATAAGAGAAGTGATTAAAGTTGAAATTTTGAAGTTAAATTTTTTTAAAGTTTTAAGTGTTGTTGATGAATAAACAATAGTTTATTTTGAGTTTTTTTTTTTCAAAATAAGACTTGATTCTAAGTTTTATTAAATCTACTTTCTTTTAATCATTAGTTGTAACCAAAATAACTTTATCAAGCTATCTTATATTATGTACTGTTTATTTTAATATTTGATGATGAAAAAATTAGCGTTCAATATTCTTATTTTAAAAGGTCATAGCTTAATCTATGAATCTATAAATCTAATATAAAGGTTTTAGATCGAATTGTGGATTGCGACTTTTCTAGTCTAAAAATTTTGGATTGGATTACAGATTAAGATTTTCTCAATTTGAGGTTTTTGGATTGGATTGCAGATTGACTTTAAATCTATAAAATCCAATCCGTAAACACCTCTTATAAAAGGTGTCGCTTAAAAGAAAGCCACACATTAACCAAAAAAAAAAGGGACACTTAGCATTAAAAGTTCATCAAGAGAGTGTTTGGATACTATATTCTAATACTAAAGTTCTAACTGTTATGTCACAGTGTAAAACTCTCAAATATTACAATGTAAGGCAAAAGTATGCTGCTGTATAAAGTTCTTATATGTTATAGTGTTTAAGATCAAATTTCAAGTTCCAATTTGATTCCCAAATACTTTCCAATTTACTTCTAATTTTATGTCTCATTAGATATCACTTCAATATTGTTTAACCTAATTTTGAATTTAAAAGCTTGACCTTATAATAAATACTAAAATGTAAACACTAAAGACCCGTTTGACTAGTTTTCAAAATAGGTGAAAATGATTTTGTTTTGAAAAATGAGAATATTTTAGGAATTGTGCTAAGATTATTTTTGAAATTTTTGCCTCAAAAAGCATGCAAAAATATTTCTAAAAATTCTTAAAACAAAACCAAACGAGGCCTAAGTGTTTGTTTGGTATTTCAATTTCAACTTATTAATTTTAACTATGAACAATCTAACGCTCATACAGTTACAATAAAAAACAAAAAAACAAAAATGTGCTACAATGTAAAGTTCTCACATGCTATAGTTTTTAAACTTAAAACTTTAATTATAACTTGCAACTAAAGTGCCAAACAACTTTTAAATAATTAAATAATGTGTCAAAATTTAATTAGAGAAACAACAAACTATAAAGAAAAACAAAACATGAAAATTGAACTTCAAATAAAAACTATTACTAGCGTGTTTGGCATGGTGGTGGAAACCATTGGTTAGAACTATTTTTACTATAGCATATGAAAGTTATACACTGTAACAACTTTTTTCTTTTTATTGTAGCATATGAGAGCTTTACATTATTTATAACTGAGATAGTAATTAAAATAACTCTTGTCAAACAGCATGTACAATTGCTAAAAAAAAAAAAAACACATAACTAAAATCAAACATTTGAAATTAGAAGTTTTGGGAAATAAGTTCCAAGCGCCTTGTTTCGTTTCATTCTTTGAATTTTTCAAAATGTTTTTGTATCTTTTTTGAGATAAAAATTTTTAAAACACTCTTAACATAATTTTTAAAAAATTTTTATTTTTTAAAATAAAAATATTTTTACTTATTTTAAAAACAATATCAAAGCCATAGTATAAGAAGAAATAGCTTCATCTGTCTCCCACACAAGAATTAAAAAATTTCAACGAGAAAAAAAAATTATTAGAAGATAATCAAATTATTAGAGGACAAACGCACGTGATGTTTTCCATTAGTTGATACAAATCGCGTATTCTTGCAGAATGACAATCAATCTATCTGGGTTATCTCGCCTCGTGCAGAGACGTGGGAGATAATTAGCTTAAAACCAGTCCACGCCGTATATAACTGCGCAGCAAAGTAGCAGCACCAACAAACCAAATCTCAGCCGTTCATATCTCTTGGACTAAATGTAACCCGTTATTCGCCGGTTACAATTAATTGTTATATTTTAATTAACACAAAAAAGGACAGCGCCTTTAACGTGTTTCACTGCGTGTTGCTCGTGATCGTGATTAACGGCAACACGTGGCCACTGAGAAGAAACCTTCCGAAAACAGTAACTAAAAAGTTTTGACAAAAGGCCATAGAAGAAGCTGTGGGACCTACCTACTTTCTTTCTTACTTCACTCACTTCATAGACCATACCGCGTGAAGATCAAAACTTATTCTTAATCGCAGGGCCAAGACAGGAAAGGCATATATATATATATATATAACATATTTATAGCTGAGGTCTGGAGGCAAAGCGGCTATGGAGGACGGAGAATGGGTTTTGGTGCAGAGGCCAGCTGAGAAGGACCTGTGGAGGCCGACTGGTTCTGTGAAAGATGAAGAGGATTCCAAGCTTTTGAAGGTCACGTTTATAGAGCCGGCCAAGCACTGGACCGACGCGGTTCCGATCGGTAATGGCCGACTCGGAGCCATGGTCTGGGGTGGCGTCGCCTCTGAAACTCTCCAGCTCAATGGTGAATCTTTCAAATCTCCTTTCCTCTCTCTTTGGAAAAACTGGTTTTTGAAAATTATGATTTTTGACAATTAAAAGCTCAAATGTTTTATTTATTTGTAATGCTGGTTGGGAATTTTGCGAGGTTGATTTTTTTTCTTATTTTTTTTCACGTGATCTGTTTGGTGGATTACTTGATTAGTGTACTTCTCTATCGTAATTTGCATTATTGACCAAACTTTGCAATTATTGATTTTTTTCTTTTGGTTATCAGAGCATTGTGTAGCTTTTAAAGTGAAGTTTTTTCTTTTTTGCAACAGATTCTTTTTGTTTTTTTTGGAAATTTCAAATGGATAAAATTTTGGCAATAATCACATTCCTATCACATAATAACTGAAAATTTTACAGAAATAAGTTATATTTACATGCGAAAGTGAGAAAAGATTTAAAGCAAAGCTTTGTAATGGTAAAGACATTGTATTGTTGCAGAGGACACGCTTTGGACTGGAATTCCTGGAAACTACACCAATCCCAACGCTCCTGAGGCACTGGCACAGGTTAGGAAACTTGTGGATAATGGAGAATATGTTGAAGCTACAAAAGAAGCAGTCAAATTATCAGGAGAGCCCTCTGCTGTATGTAAATTTATCACCTTCGATATGATATTAATTCTTAGTTTTTTTAGAGGTCGATTTCATGAAATTCATGTTCATAAGGAAACTTCATAATATTTTGACATGTATAAAATGTTTGTGTGATGAAAGGTTTACCAACTGCTGGGCGATATCAAGCTAGAATTTGATCAGTCTCATCTTGATTATGCCAAGGAAACTTACAGCAGAGAGCTGGACTTGGATACTGCAACGGTAACAGTTAAATATTCTGTGGGTGATGTAGAATTTACAAGGGAGCATTTTGCTTCGAATCCCAATCAAGTGATAGTGACAAGGATTTCCGCAAGCAAACCAAAGTCTCTTTCGTTTACAGTGTTCCTAGACAGCAAAATGCATCATCACTCGCAGGCGGATGGGAAGAACCGAATTGTGATGGAAAGCAGTTGTCCTGGTAAAAGGATCCCTCCAAAAGTGAACGCAGACGTGAATGACAATCCAAAGGGAATTCAGTTCTCTGCTGTGCTTGATGTACAGATAAGTGAGAGCAATGGGGTAATACAAGTTTTGGAGGACAAGAAGTTGAGGGTTGATGGTTCAGATTGGGCTGTTTTACTTTTAGTGGCCGCATCTTCATTTGATGGGCCCTTTACAAAGCCTTCTGATTCTAAGAAAGATCCGGTTTCTGATTCTATCAATGCAATGAATTCAATAAGCAAGCTATCGTATTCAGATCTTTTGGCTCATCATTTGAGCGACTATCAGAATCTTTTCCGTCGCGTCTCGTTGCAACTTTCAGGAAGCTCCAAAGGCCTTTCGAGAAATAGGCCATTGGAGAAGGAGAAACTTTTGGCATGTGAAGCTGAGTTGGATTTTAGTGGAAGCAATGCTGTGTCTGTTTCAACTGCAGAGAGGGTGAAGTCTTTTAAAACTGATGAAGATCCTTCCTTTGTGGAGCTTTTGTTCCAATACGGTCGTTATCTGCTTATAGCTTGTTCACGACCTGGTACTCAGCCGGCAAACCTGCAGGGTATTTGGAACAAGGATGTTGAGCCTGCATGGGAGTACGTATTCATCTCTATCTCTCTCGTTTTGTGTCTAAACATCTTTTTAAACATATTAATTTACGTCGGCATTATTTGCTGCATTTACTCATTCAACTCTTTAACTTGCAGCGGGGCTCCTCACCTGAACATTAATCTTCAAATGAACTATTGGCCTTCCCTTCCTTGCAACCTTAAAGAATGCCAGGAGCCATTGTTTGATTACATTTCTTCTCTATCAGTAAATGGGAGTAAAACTGCAAAGGTAAGAATCTGCTCTTTCTAGTTACAATTAAAGTTCTTTCCTTTTCTTTTGCATTTACATGTGATATAGTCTGGCTTCCATTATTCTGTCAGGAGAATGTGCGGCAGTTGAACTGATTGGGTTTTAGTAACATAAGAAAGTCTTAAATACCTGGGTTGTAATTAAAGGTGCATGTAGCAAAACTTGCAGAAGAAATCAATGAATCATTTAGCTTTGGAATCAAATTTTTATATGACGTTGTTCCTAGCAAAATAAAGCGTTGATTGTTAATAAAAGAGCACAAGCAATTTTAGTAACCCTGAGGAATTTACATTTTTGTTGAGCATTTATACCTATTCTATGCACACAATTTCTCATTCACTTGGACGAAAATCTCAGGTGAACTATGAAGCCAATGGCTGGGTTGCACATCAAGTGTCTGACCTATGGGCAAAAACATCACCAGATCGAGGTGATGCTGTGTGGGCTTTATGGCCAATGGGAGGGGCCTGGCTCTGTACCCACCTGTGGGAGCATTTTACTTACACGATGGACAAAGTAACCCCTTGCTGCTCTTCTTTCTCATCCTTTAATCCTTTTACATTATTTCATAGCCGACGCCTTGTTTAAATTCATTATTGGCCTGTATGACTACCTAAGATTGTTCTGATGTTATAGAAATTGGAAAACACTTTGATGCAATATCATTTTGTGGCTAGTGTGATTTTTTTTTTTTTTTTGGTGTATGTCTTACTTTTATATAATCCAGAACTTCTGGTAGGTAAAAGATTGCTAATATTTTCCATGTAATTAGGATTTTCTGAAAAATAAGGCATATCCTTTGTTGGAAGGATGTGCATCATTTCTGTTGGATTGGCTGATTGAAGGCCATGGAGGATATCTAGAAACCAACCCATCAACTTCTCCAGAACACATGTTTGTTTCCCCAGAGGGCAAGCCTGCCAGTGTGAGCTACTCAGCAACCATGGACATTTTAATCATAAAAGAAGTTTTCTCTGAAATTGTTTCAGCTGCCGAGGTTCAGCTCTTGTCCGAACATTGTAAGCATTACCTTTTGTCCTGTGGAAGCTTTGTACTTTTTGGTAACAATGATTTCTCGTAAACAGATTTTGGGGAGAAGTCAGGATGCTCTTGTTGGAAAAGTTCGGGAGGCTCAACTGAAGCTTCCACCAACAAAGATCGCTAGAGATGGTTCCATTATGGAATGGGTGAGCGATCATTTTTTTTCCCATATCACAAAATCTTGTGAAGGTCCTATCATCTTATATGTCTAATGAAGTCGAGCTACGTTGTGGAGCTGTTAAGTGCGGACTTTTATACCCTCTCCCCCTTATGGCAGGCACAAGACTTTGAGGATCCAGATCCGCATCATCGACATGTATCACATCTTTTTGGCCTGTTTCCAGGGCACACGATAACACTCGAGAAAACTCCAGACTTCTGTAAAGCTGCGGATTATACCCTTTTCAAAAGAGGTTTGTACATGATAACTAACCAGATGAAAATATCTCTCTTTGGTATTAGGTTTCATGAACATTTATGAAACTCAACAAGGTTTTTTGTACTTGATGATCTTGATCTTACTTAGAAAGTTCTAACTAGTTTAAGAATCGTCTATGTATTTTGCAACTTATAAACAGGAGAGGAAGGCCCAGGATGGTCAACTACATGGAAAGCTGCATTGTGGGCTCGTCTTCACAACAGTGAGCATGCATATCGTATGATCAAGCATCTAATCAACTTGGTGGATCCAGATCATGAGAGTGATTATGAGGGAGGCCTATATAGTAACTTGTTTACAGCTCACCCTCCGTTCCAGATAGACGCCAATTTTGGGTAAGCTACACTCTTCAGGTGTGTGACATCCATGATTAACTTTGCTTGGAATTGAAATTCACCGTCTTCCTCAAATAGTCTTTACCGAATTTACTATAAAATAGTTAATACTTCACATAAATACGATACGGTTTTTGAAACGAACGTCAACAGCAGTCAACTCAAAACACGAGTCTAAAAGCCTTGACGTCAAGAAGCGCTGCCTTAGAAGTAACACAAATAGCATCAGTGATTACTGATTAATTATTCCTCATGTTTTTGTTGGCAGATTTTCAGCAGCGATTGCAGAAATGCTTGTCCAAAGTACCACTAAGGACCTGTTTCTACTTCCTGCTTTGCCACATGATAAATGGGCAAATGGTTGTGTAAAAGGACTCAAGGCACGCGGTGGGGTGACGGTGAATATATGCTGGAAGGAGGGAGATCTTCATGAAGTTGGTCTTTGGTCGAAGGATCATAATACTATTAAAAGATTACACTATAGAGGAACTACAATTACGGCAAACATTTCATCTGGCAGAGTTTACACGTTCAATAGAAGTCTAAAACGCATCAACACTTGCTCTCTTTAAGAAGAAGCTTCTTTTTTTTTTTTATGTTTTTTTGTTTTTTTTTTTGTTTTTGTTTTTGGAAGACTGATCCGTCATCCGGTCATATTTGAGAATCATTGATTTTATATCTTCCAATAATTTTTTTGAACAGATTCATCATTGGTTCTTTTTTAGGCTTTTGGGGTTTGTTGTTGTGATTTCGCTAGACGCTCATTCAAAGCATTTGTTTCATGTATTATTGTCTCCAGTGACATGTCCAACAGGAGTAATATGGGCACCATTTTTTGAGTTTTCATTGGTAGTGATAATTTTTTTTGGGTGAGTTATTTATTTCAATTTGTGGTGGAGGACCAGAGGGGGAGGAAATGCATAGGCTAGACTTCTTGGCATTTTCGTTTTTGGAATTGAAGATGACGAATTTTTCAAGTGGGTCAACGACACGGTGTTTTGAATTGAGTTAAAACTGTCAGGTATTGCTTTGGTGTTTTTAAAATGTTTTTCACGTTTTTTGACAAAAATTTTACAAACGATTTCAATGCCATTTCCTAAAACTTCTTATTTTTCAAAAACTTCTCATTTTTTTGAAGCAAAACTATTTTTATGCAATTTAAAAATAATAAATATGTCTTATAAGACTTATTTGTGGTTCTTTGCGTTGGTAAGGAAACCTGTATATGATATCATAAAAGGAAAAAGTTTCACCAATCCTACTTTACTTCTACTTTGTAAGAGCACCTCTAATCTAATCTTTTGCAGTGTTAAGTTAATATGCAAATATCATGATATTTGAGTAGGAAGACTACTATTCATGATTTTTTTGGTGCTTAAATTAACATACGTCATATTTGTTATATTTTTGACATTTAATTGTTATTATTTGGTGTTTTACTTTTTATTTAATAACTACAGCATTATTATTGTTAAATTATGTAAAAAAAAGATAAAGAAGTTTATTGTTATAAATTACCAAACTCAATAATTATGATAAAAAAAGAAATGTATCAAATGTGTAATTCCATCTCGTAGAGTTTGAAAAGCTAAGAAGATTGTGCCAAATTTAATTGGTCTTTGAAAAGCTGATAAGGATGTTCCAAATTTAATTGGTTTCCTCAAAGTTTCCTATTTCCAGTAAATATAAAAATGGCAGGTGATGTCCTTAAAAAAAATAATAATAAATAGCTTGGTTGATCATCAACCTTTTTAAAAAGTCCTAACGTGCTCTCCAACCTTTTTTATTTAATTAGATCTAACCTTTAAAAAAAATGGTACAATTTAGTCATCCGTCATTGAGTTTGACAATTAAAAAATATTTTGACTATTTTAGTGAGGATATTTTAGTAAAATATCTAATATGTTTTAAAAAATTAAAATTAAAACATTAAAAACAATAAATACATTTTTAAAATCAGATCTAAACTAAAAAAATTCTTCTATGCTCCAACCCCTCTTGCCCCTTTCGCATCCCTCACTCATCGCCAACCCACATCCTTCGTAGCTCTATCACACACTCTCTCTTTCTCGTAGTTCTCTCTCTTAGACTCAATCTAGGCACAATAGGCACCCACATCCATAAAGGAAGGTTGAGTCGTAGGGGTAGGTCGCGATGGGATGGTTGGGTGCGACGGGGTGCTTGGAGGTGGGATCTGAGACGGGCTAGGTATGACAGAGGCGGGGGCGAAAGGGAGGGGGCTGCAACGATGTTGGGCACAGAGGAGGAGTTACCGGTGAGGAGGTTGATGTTGGGTAGGGGTGTGCGACGGGGGAGGAGCTATTGGATTTGAGTTTAGGCTTGGGTTTGGGTTTTTTTCCTTTTTTTTTTTACTTTTTATTTTTCTGATCTTAAAATGAACACCCCTTTGGTGCTTTTTAAAATTGTATTTTATTATTTTCTTCTTCAGCAACATCTTCACATTGAAAGTCCTCCTCATCTTCCCGTAGAATTTCTTCCATGCTTAAGCCTTCAATGTCAGATCTATCGTCGGCCGTTTACTTTCGCGAGGCATCTGTTGCTTTGTTGTGCCCGGTTTTGTGGCATTGACTACATCTTTTTTTTTTTTTTTTCATGACCTTTTCCTCGCTCTGGGGGCGCGCCCTTGGTCTTTGTCTTCTTCAGGTTCTTTCTTGGGACGTCCACATGTTGTGAACATTCACCCGGACCTCTCTTTTGCACCGCTCTCATAAATTCCTTTTAGGGTGTGCATCAACCGCTCAAGCTCAGAATCAACAAACGTATGTAGGGATGGTAGTCAAGATGCATATTATGCTATTTCCTTGCATCTGTAGAAAATGTTCCAAACCGAGTCCTTTGGTCTAAACACGTCATCTTTCAATGATCCATCGCTTCATTCTTCTCGGTATATGCACCTCCATCTTTTGCATCCTTTTACCATCTTTTCATCTATGCAATGTGGATTGCTTTCATCGCTGAAACTATGTGTCTGCGAGGAATACCTTCTGATGGGTACTTATTGCATTCACATGCAAAGTGATTCGTTGATATAGCCATGGTCGCCATTCTTGTCTTACTCTCCTTTCCATACTTGATCAACTTGAAGAATTTGGCGTCCTCAACTGTGTTCACTTTTGTGACTACATGCGTTTCTTCCTTTCTTGATTCTTCCCTCACCTTGAAGAACATATTATGTGTGTATATCTTTGAAGCTTGTTCCTCAATATTTGTCAAAATTGTTGTCCCCAAACAGGTGTAGTGTTGGTCGATGCGAAATCCAACTGACACTTAACAAATCTCATCCAATCAAGTGTTATATCCATCCTATGAACAAATTCAAACAACTTCATCTTACCATCTACCTTTGTCTTCAGGAAGACATTCATGCCACCGCATCTCGGCGTTGTCGTCATGCCACAAAAAATGCGGCCTCTTAGATATGTATCTGCCTTACTCTTTTGGAGTTCATACAGAGGCTGCAGCCACTTGTCCTTTTGCAACCAAAAGCATCCACCGTAGCTTCTCTTTCTTTTTCGAATTGTTCCTCTGTATACTTTCGTTTTAGTAGTTTAGCTAGCCATTGGATGAAGTTGTTGTCCTTCACATTGGCTATTGCATTTCTGTCAATATGCCAACTACAAATACGGTGAGTAGTCTTTGGGATGACCTCCATTATGGCCTTTTGTATGGCTAAGTCACCATCAGTTACAACCGTGCCAGGATGCAAGCTGCCCAGGCACTCTAACCGGGTGTTTGGAAGGGTGGTGGTTTCCATTATTTTTTCAGTTATAAACAATATAAAGCTCTCATATGCTATAGTAATAATAAAAAAAACTGCTACAGTATAAAGCTCTCACATGCTACAATAAAAATGGTTCTAACCAACAGTTTTCACCACCCTTCTAAACACCTTATTAAGAAACTGTTGAGGACCCATTTTATAAGACACAAACATCTCATCACATGCTACAATAAAAATGGTTCTAACCAACGGTTCTCACCACCCTTCTAAACACCTTATTAAGAAACTGTTGAGGACCCATTTTATAAGACACAAACATCTCATCATCTAGTAGAGAAAAAGCGAAGACAACTGTAAAGTTGTGGCGGCTAATTCCGAGTATGACAAATAGTGGTTTACCATATACATTAGTCTTGTATGTCGCGTCAAAAGCCACGGCATCTTGAAACGCTAAATAGTCATCCTGGCATCGAGACTCCACCCATAGCAAGTTTACCAGCCTCATTTCCTCATCGTAGCTATACCTTGCATAGAAACGTACATCATGATCTGCTTTGTGCTGTAGGAATCCAATAGCCTTTGATGCATCACAGTCCGCTAACTCAATATCAGGAGCCTTTGTAATACAATTCCACATATCCTTAGGAGTAAAATTCATCTTACCATTTCCACCAGCTTGTTGTGCCATGTACGAAATTATTTGGGGTGTTTTTATGCCTACATAGCACATTGCTTTCGTGTCTTCCTGTGTGCCTTTGGAGATTGTCGTCTACTAACGTACGAATGGAACATAGACTGTTAGAAATCAAAGCAATAAGCAAATAGAGAGAAAAATACACACAAGATTTTACGTAGAAAAAATCCTAATAAAGGGTGAAAAAACCACATGCAGAGGAGAAGTAATCTACTATATCACCAAACGGAAATTACAACGGTATTTAGTGCGCTCAAATTCAGAAATTTACTCACTCAATTATTCACAAAATCACAAGACTGAGTTCTCTGTATCATTTTCAACACTATGATCTCTTTGATATTTTGTGACTATTGTAAACTATGGAGAATATAATATGTGTGCATATATATATATATATGTATGTATGTATAGGGACTCAAATACTATCCCAAAAATAACCTAAAAACAAGTAAAAATGAGGTTTAGGCCGAATTGGAGCGCCGCGGCACTCGTGCATCGAATTGTAACGCTGTGGCATTGCTTTCAAGTGCTGCGGCACTGGTTCCCCGAATTGTAGCTCCGCAGCATTGCTTTTAAGCGCCACAATGCTGTCTTTTTGCCTTTGAGTGGGTTTTGGATCACACAATAACAATCTCCACGTTGACACAAAATCCACCATAAAGAACTCCAACATATGATTAATCAAATTCTCCACCTCTTCTATAAAGCCCCAACGAACAGCTAACAAACATGAGCATGAACTCCAACAAAGTTCAAGCAATGCTCAAACTTAACTGTAGATAACGACTTAGTCATCATAGCGACAGGATTATCATGCGTACTGATATTGCTCAGAACGATATCACCACAAGCAACAATATCACGAACAAAGTGATAACGAATATCAATGTGTTTCGTCCTCTCATAAAACATTTGATCTTTAATGAGAAAAATAGCACTCTAGCTATCACACATCACCATAATAGTCTTCAAGTCTTCACTGAGTTCTCCAAATAGGTCTTTCAACCAAATAGTTTCTTTGAAAGCCTCCATAATAGCCATATATTTAGCCTCAGTAGTAGACAGGGCAACAATAGCCTGCAAGGTAGCCTTCCAACTAACAACAGAACTACCAACTGTAAACACATACCCAGTAATCGATCTCCTCTTATCCAAGTCTCCAGCAAAATCTGAATCAACGTATCCCACAACACTATCTCTAGTCCTTCCAAAGTGCAAACAAATATCAGTAGTGCCACACAAGTATCTGAAAATCCATTGCACTGCTTTCCAATGCTCTTTACCTGGATTAGCCGTGTATCTACTAACTGCACTAACTGCATATGATAAATCTAGGCGAGAACATACCATAACATACATGAGATAACCGACTACACTAGAGTATGGAACATGTGACATGTACTCAATCTCATCGTCTGACTATGGAGCTAACGCAGCTGAAAGTCTGAATGTGCTGCTAACGGAGTGCTCACCGGTTTTGCTTTCTACATTTTGAACCTGTGCAAAACATTTTCGATATATCTTTTTTGACTTAGATATAGCTTACCTGCTTTCCTATTTCTCAAAATCTCCATGCCTAGAATCTTCTTGGCAGCTCCCAAGTCCTTTATCTTAAACTCTTTACTAAGTTGAGCCTTTAACTTTTTAATCTCTCTTTTATCCTTGGCAGCAATTAACATATCATCAACATATGAGAGCAAATAAACAAAAGACCCATCATCACCCTTCTTGAAGTAGACACAACTGTCATAGCTACTCCTCTTAACTTATGAGCGGTCATAAATGAGTCAAATCTCTTATACTACTGCCTAGGAGACTGTTTCAAACCATAAAGAGACTTTTTCAACGAGCAAACATAGTCTTCTTTACCTGTAATAACGAAACCCTCGGGTTGCTGCATGTAAATGTCTTCATCGAGCTCTTCATGCAAAAATACAGTCGTCACATCTAACTGCTCAAGCTCAAGATCATGAGTAGCCACAATACTAAGCATAGCTCGAATTGAGCTATGCTTAATCACAGGAGAAAAAAATCTGTAAAGTCAACACTTGGAACGTAACTGTATCCTTTTGCAACCAGTCTAGCCTTGTACCTAGTATCTTCAACTCCCGGTGTGGCTTCTTTTCTTTTAAATACCCATTTGCAGCGAATAGCTTTCTTCCCTTTGGGTAACTTCACCAAATCTCATGTGCCATTCTTATGTAGGGATTCCATCGCCTCTTGCATAGCAATCATCTACTTACTAGAGTCAACTGAATTAATTGCCTCTGAATAGGTAAACGGTTCCTCACCAAACTCAATACCTTCTGCCACTGATAAACCATAAGCCACCAAGTCGGCCTTAGCATACCTCCGTGAAGGCCTAACATCTCTCCTCGGCCTATCCTTAGCAATAGAGTACTGTGGTGGCGGTGGTGATGATAATGGGGAAGCACTATCCCCTTGACTCTCTAAACTTGATTGGAAAGTCGAATCGGATGATGTACCTATCTTATTCTGAAACTCCACCTGCCTGGGAGATCTCTCCTAATCAACATCACTAGATCCCATGGTAGATGTCCCATGTAACATGGAAGTCTCATCAAACACAACATCTCTACTAATAATCACTTTCTTGGTTTTCAGGCACCATAACTTATAGCCTTTAACACCAGGCTTATAATCAAGAAATATGCACTTCATGGATCTAGGGTCTAACTTTCCATTGTCAATATGAGCATAGGCTGAACAACAAAAAATTCTTAAATTAGAGTAATCTGTAGGTTCTCCTGACCATATCTCTTGTGATGTCTTCTTGTTAATAGCAATGGAAGGAGAGCGATTGACCAAGTAGCAAGCTGTAGAAGCGGCTTCAGCCCAAAACAACTTAGGTAGCCCAGCATTGGAGCGTATGCAGCACACTTTCTCCATCAACGTCTTGTTTATCCTCTCGGCCACACCATTTTGCTGCGGAGTACATCTAACTATTAAGTCCTTTAGAATTCCCTCTGATTTATAAAAGGTACTAGATTCATCTGAATAAAACTCCAAACTATTATCAGTGTGGAGACGTTTAACTGGCTTACCGACATGCT
The DNA here is from genome assembly GCA_946598075.1 of Artocarpus hirsutus. Classification (NCBI taxonomy): domain Eukaryota; kingdom Viridiplantae; phylum Streptophyta; class Magnoliopsida; order Rosales; family Moraceae; genus Artocarpus; species Artocarpus hirsutus. The sequence goes on from CAMOHE010046171.1 coordinate 64,024, forward strand.
TTTCTACCATGGTATTCCAATCTTTGAATGTAGCAAAAACACATTCTTCTGCTTCAAAAAGAATGTCCATACCTTTCTGAAATAGTCGTCAATGATGGTAAGCATATAACGAGCACCACCATGAGAAGAAACAGTAGACGGTCCCTAAAGGTCAGAATGAACATACTCCAAAATATCTTTTGTGTTGTAAATGCCTTTGCCAAATCGAACTCTTTTCTGTTTTTCAAACACACAGTGCTCATAGAACTCCATCTTGCCTATGCATTATCCATTAAGAAGCCCTCGCTTACTTAACTCTGCCATCCCAAGCTCACTCATATGCCCCAGTCGCATATGCTAAAACCTAGTGACATCACTATTAGACATAGTGGATGTAGAAACTTTTGCATCACCACCAAGTATAGTACCCTGCAGAACATATAAACTAGTAGTCTTCTTTTGCCCTTTCATTATCACAAGAGCACCTTTGCTGACTTTCAGAACTCTACCTTCACCAGTGTACTTGTACCCTTTAACATCAAGAGTACTTAAGGAAATTAAATTCCTCTTAAGATTAGGGACATGTCTTACATCACCTAGTGTACTTACTACACCTTCATCATCTTAATTTTGAAGGTACCAATACCAACAACCTTGCATGGCGCGTTGTTTTCCATCAAAACAAAGCCCATAGGAACCGTCTCATATGTGGAAAGCCAGTCCTAGTTAGGACACATATGAAACGTACATGCAGAGTCAAGAACCCAATTCTCACAGGGTTTGGAATCACTATTAGAAATTACCAAAAGCTCACAATCAGAAACTTCTTCAATGACACTAGCCTAACCAGCATCCGGTTTCTTCCCCTTCTGATTTTTAGCCCTCTTGTTTTTATTCTACAACTTATAACACTCAATTTTAATGTGCCCTTTCTTCTTGCAATAGTTACAGAACTTCTCCTTATTTCTGGATTTAAACCTACCTCTACTTCAGTCCTAAAACTTCTCTCTTAAGTTCTACCTCTAATAACTAAACCCACTCCTTATGTTTCAGATCCAGTCACTAACTGCTTCATCTTTTCTTTTGAAAATAAAGCCTCATAAACCTTATCTAGAGTAAAAGTGTCCTGACTACACAAGATAGTATCCCTAAATGTGGCATACGATGAAGGTAGTGAACACAATAAAATTAACCTAAGGTCTTCTTCATCATACTTAACTTTCATAGCCTTTAAATCATACACGATTTCCTTAAACACAGTTAAGTGATTCTTGAGAGATGTACCTTCAGACATTCGGTGAGAATATAAACGCTGCTTTAGATGAATTTTACTAGTCAGACTCTTGGTCATGCATAATTGCTCCAACTTGAGCCATAAAGCATTAGCGGTCTTTTCCTTTAGTACATCCTGAAAAATCTGATTTGACAGATGAATGTCTATTTGGGACAGAGCCTTTCGGTCCTTACGTTCATTTTCCTCCTTCGTCCATGATGAGGCCATTTTATCGAAACCCAATAGCACATCATCAAGGTCCATTTGCGCCAGAACAGCTCGTATCTTCACTTGCCATAAAGAAAACCTTGTTGTGTGATCCAACAGTAGAATATCAAATTTCATGGTTGTCATTGCAAATCAAAGCCAAAGCTCTGATACCATTTGTTAGAAATCAAAGCAATAAGCAAGAAGAAATAGAGAGAAAAATACACACAAGATTTTACATAGAAAAACCCTAATGAAGGGTGAAAAAACCACGAGTAGAGGAGAAACAATCCACTAATCACAAAATAGAAATTACAACGGTATTTAAAGTGCTCAAATGTAGAAATTTACTCACTCAATCACTCACAAACTCACAAGACTGAGTTCTTTGTATCACTCTCAACGCTATGATCTCTATGATATTTTGTTACTACTGTAAATTATGGAGAATATGACGTATATATATGTATGAGGACTCAAACCTTAGCTTAAAAATAAGCAAAAAATATGTAGAAACATGGAATATATGTTCAGGTCGAATTGGAGAGCTGCAGCGCTGCTTTTCAAGCGCCACGGCACTCGTGCACCGAATTGTAGAGCAGTAGCGCTGCTTTCAAGCGCTACGACGCTGGTTCCCCGAATTGTAGCGCCGTAACGCTACTTTCAAGCGTCGTGACGCTGCCTTTCTGCCTTTGAGTGGGTTTTAGGTCACACAATAACATAGATGTCAATAGCCAAATGATGCGAGTGCTCTGTTATTAACTCCTTCACCACCCACTCTGAGGTTTTCCTTCTTCTTAAGTTGATTCAAAACATAACCTTGCTCCTCTTGCGAGTCAATAGCTTGGGCTCACTCACATGGTTTATCCTTTAAGGTATTTCTTCGCCCTTTTACCTGCGTCTAATAAACCTAACTTCTTATGCTCTCTTTACCATCTCTTCGCTTTTTCTTATGCACTTTCCTCGCCAAAAATCCCATCAACCTTCCATAAAGGTAGAAAAAAATTTCAGCCTCTTCAAGTGAAGAAAAGTTCTTCCCAACGACATCATCACGCTTTATGTCTTGTGGCCTCTTCTTTAGGCCCAACTTTGTCATGAAGTTATCCCACACAGAATCATCCGATTATAACTTACTCTCTGAGTTAGATTGAAGTCCTTTGGAACTTGGTTCTTCCATTTACGGTTCCTTGAATATTTGGAAGATTCATTTCCACATCATCATTTCCATTCGGAGTAAAGGCCTCCAAATCAAAAGCTTCCATATCGATGCCGTCTTCCTCATTTGCTTCTTCATCCTTTGGATAACCAGTGTGGTCCATCTCTATCTACGAGAAATTTCATGGTACATGCTTTATCACATTAACATAAACACACACGTGCAAAAATTCATAACAAAAGTATAGTCAGCAAAGCTAAGACATCGATTCGTTTTTGGTTATTGTAACTGTCAAACATTCCCCTTAATACGCTATTTACTTTTTAAGTGCCACTTTCTAGAGTACTATGAGCCAGCTTGGTAATATTTTCAAAATAAGTAAAAATAATTTTGTTTTGAAAAACGAAAATTTGTGAGGATTTGTGCTGAGAGTATTTTTGAATTTTTTTGTCTCAAAAAATATGTAAAAATTTTTTCAAAAAATCTCAAAACAAAACGAGGCCTACATATTTCGTTCTAACCTCATATTTGTTACCATTAATACTCTCTTTAGAAGAAAGACTTAACTAATATTACTTGGTTAATATTGCAGAATGTTTTTGATACACTATTCAAAAATGTTAGTCCCGGAGGTCCGTTTATAATTATTAAGCACTCTTCCTTATATATCTATTACTTATGTCGCGAAGTGTAACGTTGAACCTCATATTTTTCTCTTCAAATATGTTTACCTCACTCCAAATCCCGTTTGACTCAATTCCTTTGCTGAGAATTAAGACACGCATGAGCACTTATTTATGGCATGGCTAAAAAACACATTAAATAATTCATGGCTAAGTTAGGGTGTTTGACATGATATTTGAAACCGTTAGTTTGAACTGTAAACACTGTAGCAGTGAGAGCTTTATATTATAACAACGTTTTTATTGTAACATATAAAAGCTTTACACTATTTTTAACTAAAAAGTTGTTAGAATTAACTTTACTAACCAGAATGGCCAATGCATTGCATGTTTTGACAAGTTTCTGACAAGTTATACTTATTAATGACAATTAATAAATCATTTTCTTTTTACCACTTGTGCAATTATATCTTACCGACTCACTTTTCAATTAAAATATGTAGGCTGCAACCAATGCCGGCTCAAGGGTGAGGCAGGTGAGGCAACATCCTTAGGCCTCACCTTGAACAAAGGAAACTTTAACTTATATACTTGTATAGTATATATATCATATTTAAAAACTTGTATTTAATAGTATTAACTTATTTCATTTTAGTAATAAAAGTCTATTGATTCTTATTAGGTAGGCCCTTTTCTAGAAACCCTATTAATAAAGATTTTTTTGTTCAAAAACTATTGCATTTTCTTTTGTAGGCTTTTTTTGACTTCGAAATAGTAAAGAATTCTATGAAGAAAAAGAATAATTTATGCTTAGAGACTTGTAAATCACGATAAAACGTTAAAAATATATATTCCCTATTTTTGTGTTGAATGATTGAATTCACCCTCTGGGGTCTTTTTTAAGTCTCTTTTTAACTTTTTCTCAGAGTTTTTTTTTTTTTTTTTGAAAAGGGTGGTGTCTTTTTTCAGTCTCTTTTTAACTTTTTCTCGAAGTTTGTTTTTTTGAAAAAAGATAAGTGTATAACATCTTACATTCAATGACAATCTCAGTGCTCCTTACTTCTTCTCTAAACCTTCCTCCTAAGTTTTTGGCAAAACTCCAACCTTTTTTCAAAATTACCAGAGGTCAACAAATTCGTTTATGTTTAAATGTATATTATTCAATAAAAGATATATTCCATATTTTCATTAAAAAAAATCAGTTGCATATTCAAAAGGTAAGCCTTAATCATCTAATAGTTTTATCTTTAGAATAAAATATTTAGTGATTACACATTTTTCAGTTAATAATTTTGTTTAACCTCTAACCGCGATATACATTTCTTCCTTAATGCGTCATCTACTACACAAAATTATCGAATTTTTGGTTCACCTCTGACCATGAAATACATACTCGCCCTTTAATGTGTCATCTACTACAAATTTTTTAAGAGAACAGTAGCTTTACAACTAAGAAATTTGCTTAAAGAATAATTTTATGTATGGAACATTTGATCGTGAATAAGTTAAATTATTTGTTCTCTAGTTTTTACTAAATATTTGTAGGCCTAATCTAAAATTGAAGCCTAAGGCCTCCTATTTTCTGGAGCCGGCCCTAAGTGCAACCAAACATATTAGTCAGCTAATGGAATCCCTATTTGTGCATCGGTACAAACAAAACAGGAAATGTGACGGCAAGGCAAGGTCACGTAGACCCATGAACAATTTTCTGGTTCAAAACCATTAGCATGAATGCTTTGTCCATACTCAACAATTGATTTAACCTCAATAATTAGTGTACGGCAAAATAAAAATTAAAAATATAGTCCACATACCTTAAATGCCTAATTAAAGATGAACAATGGCCGGGGTTTCAACATGAAGGAGTGCCAGCCCACCTTTAGATTTTGTGGAGTAAATGCAGTTGATGGAGAAATGAAACCTGATTTCAGGAGAGGAATGGAAAATTTTTATTGCTTCTGGGAGAAAGCATATAAGTTAGGTGGGTTTGGGAGTACCAGACCACAAATCAAAGTCTTGAATCTCTACTTCAAAACGTGGGTTTAGAAAATTGTTGAGTTAGGAGGCCTATCGTTTTTTTTTTTTGGTGGCTAAGTATTAGAACTTGTTTAATGAACCTTCAGTAATTAATTTTGAATAAGGATATTAGAATTGGTTGGTTTAGGTATTCTTTAATTGAGTACTTGGAAGAGAAAAATTTGATATTCATGAGTGTTCTATGCCAATAAATTGGGGAGATCAATTTGTCAACAAATCTAAGCAATTACCAATTAAAATGGAAACTTGATGAAATAGTTCCTTTAGACCCATTTTGTTATCGCTTATCTTTATTTTAGTTTCTAGTTTTCATTTTCGTTTATTTCATTTTTGTTTTATTTTAATTTCAATTATTCAAATAATATTAGAATTCATCTAATTTCGATAATTAGGGAAAATTGAACACATTTCTCTCAAGAACGATATCTATATTCCAGTATGCTTTATTACTTGCGACTGTGTATACTTGCACGTGACCAATGATATCAAAGAATTTGAAAGCCAATTAAAGCATAATTCTCCTTTTAAAGTTAACATGAAATCCGCCCTTTAGACAGTAATAATATTTGCCCTAACTATCTTCTTCCAATAATTTCTTTGTCACGCACACGCATCAAATAATTCTTTATAAAAAAAACATGGTCTAATATGTTCCTTTTAGGGTAATTCTCTACCTTTTATTTTTCTTACTCACTTTTGTTCTCCTAGTTCACTATGTGTACGTGTTTAGTTTTCTCAGTGTTTACAAGAGTCATTTAAAATCTCTTCTAATTATTAGACCTTGTTCATAATGTATTCTTCAAAATCACAAATATGTAAGTGTTGAGAAACATACCATTTAGGGCTAATTCAAGTGGTTGGGTGTATGTTGGAGGGGAAAGTCCAAAGTTTATCATTTCAAGGGAACTTATATCGAAAAAATTTCACAAATATCTTTATTTTCTTTATTTTCATTTCGATATTTACTTGATCACAAAAGACTTTGTAACACCATGATCAAACTCTATTATTTTGTATAAGCTGACAAAAGTGTTAAATTTCTTTAGTTATAAAGATGAATACCTAAATTATAATAAAGATATACGTGTATAGGTAAAACAATAATTATATGCTTTAATTATGACAAAAATAATAGCATTATAAAGCTGAATAAATTACCTAAAAACAGGAATAGATTATAAAAATTCATTATGATATTAAGGGCTTTTTTTGTTATAACGAAAATATATTAATAATTGAAAATTGGAGGTAAACATATATGCATTTGAAATAAAAAGGAAGCACATACAAGATCAACAATCATAATTAATTTACCATACATGTTCTCTACGAGAAAATCCTAAAATGAAATTATTAACTATCATGTCATCGGAGAATGTTAGAGAATATTTATAAAGGAAATTCAAAAAATAATGTACCCAACAGAAAATGAGATGAAAAAATTGACATCAACATCAAATTAATTTTTTATATCATTAACCGCTACTATTTTGGTAGTGAAAAACGTATATTCTACCCAAAATAAAAGGAGCTTGTCTAAAATATATGAAAAGGGTATGACTGGTAACTTAGCTCTTATATTAAAAAAATGGATATATCAGTAATATTATATAAAAGTAGACACTAGGCCATAATTGAAATTTCAAATCACCAAAACATAAAAGGTTAATGAGACAATTAATCCAATTACGTTTATTGAATTAAAATATGACTCTAATTTATAAAAATTCTATAAATATTTTATAATGATATCATTAAAATTATTTATATGTGATTATATAGTGCAATATATAATATCATTAAGATAATTACTATATCATTAAAGACATTTTTAAAATATTTTAAATATTGTGTTATATTTAAATTTCATAACAATAATTTGTACACATATCGTAATTTTTTCAAATATAAAAACGAGATGTATTGTAATATTATATACAAATCGACATTTTGAGATCCCAAAAATCGAAAAGCTTAAAACGCCATTTTCTGTAAATACTGACGTTTACAATGAATTTCGCACCAAGATTTGCACTATTTTGGAATAGAGGTCCCATATAATGAAAAGTTTCGGCATGCATGGTCGGTGCACCACCGACCAAGATGCCATTGTTTGATTGGGTAGAGTGTTATGGCAGCATCATCCGAACAAGACAAGAACGTTTTAGTCCCTTCATCTCCCTGACAACTGAGATGGAAAGTGCTAAAAAAATATATATATTGTGTCAATGGTATCATGAACAGACCGCCCTGCCATTGATTACTAATCTGTCTTTCCTCGGGCACTTTTATATGTCCCGACCGGGTTACGACCCGGTCCCTCTCATAACAGTGGGCCCTATTGGGTAGGTTTGGGACCATTTGATAAGATTCATTGCTGTGAGAGATCAAGGTCGTAGCCTAGTAGGAAAAAAAAGATTTTTCCTCTTTCTTCTCTTTTTTGGTCGATTGAAATTTGAAAAACCTTTTTTCGACCGGGCTCTTATAACAGTGGGCCCCACTAGGTGGGTCCTACAGTGAGAATGCCTCAAGAATTCCTTGCTCTCCACCGGGATGAAGTGGGTGTTTGAAAGAGTGGTAGAAACTAATGATGAGAACTACTTTTACTGTAGCATGTGAGAGTTTTACACTGTAGTAATTTTTTTTTAATTGTTACTATAGCATGTGAGAACTTTTTACTGTTTATAACTGAGTTTGTGGTGGGAATTGAGTGGTTCCCACCACTGCCAAATATCCCAAAAAATTCCAGAGACGATTCACATGTTACTTGGTATGTTGTCACATTTTACTTGGTACTACAACATACCACATAGGACTGACAGAAAATAGTGATGGTATATGATTTGACACCGGTTTTCCAGGTTCCTTCGAAAAGGGAAAGTGGAAGAGGACTACAACTTACTCCCTACATTCTATGGTGAAGGACACTTTAAGGTCTAAATATACAAAGAGATTTCCCACTACAACAATGAATCAGACATGGCCTCGCCATCAAACATGGTCCACACACCTCCGGTGCTCAACATTGTCATGAAGAGCTATAATACAGTTGGAGGGATGGTGGTGAGCCTCTTATGTTTATGTTACTAATTCTCACAATCTTTTCCCAAATTATCATAAGCAATACCATCTATTATGACATATTTTCGTAACGCTACTTCATATGGATTAATATGAACCAAAATATACCATCAAAATTCAAGGACACATGCCTGAGGCATGAGCCCAAATATGTGACCCTTGAAGCGGGAAGTTAGCATTGGACGGTTAACTCCAAGTTCTGCCCCACACAATGCTCATTAATGGGAGGCCGGCTAGATGTCGCGAGGGATAACGGATTGGCAGTTGGAGACATGGTCCATCTTGAATATGAAAAAAGAGATGGAAGGTAGCTTTTAAAGGTGTCCATTGTGCAGCGCGGACGAGTGCAATGAAGGACCAGGAGCTGTGCAAAGGTTATTGAAAGTAAGAAATCCACTTATACTTATTTTTGTTTACTGTGTCGGCAGTAAGATGTAATCCTTGCCTTTGGTAGCTTAGAAGATGTTTTCCACTCTTTTGATTCTCAATAAGAACATCCCTGAATGAAACTTCCACCTAATATTATATTTGAATGCCCATAGTATTTTGTAGTATGTGACCCAAGAAAACTTTACTCATTGCATTTTAAACAACTCTTACTCTTCAGATGCTCTATAACTTTATATGACTACTATTTCCCTAGTTATAGAAATGACTTGCGCTACTATCTGTGCTTTGGATTCCATGTGTATAACTACTTTACCATTTGCTGCCAATGATCAAGTCCAGAGGGTTTCTACCTATTGAGTAATGCTTGTTTACTTAAATAGCATATTGTAAACCTGTCCTATTTACATATTATGTGTTGATGCTCTGTTTTGCTTTGCTGGTGATCAACACTACGTATGGCTGCATACAGTAGTTGGATGGTCTTCCCTACTCATCCCGACCTTATGAGGTAGACTTGCGCAAGAAGATGGATACTTCGGAGATCAAGAGGACATTCGTGTGATGCTTGCCAAAGGCTCTCCGACGCTCAAGTTAGGTACCCATTCGGCTAAGTTTGGAAATAAAGTTAGGTGGGACGATACACATTACCTTTAGGTGGGGTAAATGCTCTCAATTTATAAGCGACCACTTGGCCTGAGTGTTAGGTGGGTTTGACCTGTGATTCGGGTGTCCCATCAAGTTGTGTCAGGTAGTAGGTGACAAGTGTCACGATGCCCTTAGAAGGTTAGTTTCCCATTTGATGGCAGAGATGAGGCCATGTCTTGACCTTTGGAAGTGAGTACCTGCTTAGGGACAAGCCTTATTCAACCATCTCGGGCACGTGTCCTTCCCAAAGAGGCGACGTCTTGTAACGCGGCCTACGGGGGTCTTGTGGAGCATCTCGGGAGGAAGTACCGATCACGTGGGAGTTGAAGATTTGTTTGTAAAGGCTTTTTGCCGAGTAGGATGGCCAGATAGTCGAGAAGGGGTCTCTTGGAGAGAACGGGTCTCTTGGAGAGAACGCCGAGCACACCCTTAACAGTAGCCCCCTAATGCACCTGGTTGATGTTCAGCCTGGTGTACTATGCTCGAAGGGGTGCTCGGCTGAAGATGATCTTTGGATTTGTCTTTGGGACCTCGAAATTTAAGAGGTCAAGTAGTCAAGCCTGGATGACATGTGTCAGCCTGTGATTAGTTGTTTCCTTGACAGGCACAATTATTGTGTCTCCTTGTTTTTTGTGCCAGATGTTCGGTTATAAATAGAAGTTGATTCTCGCTTTTTTTTGGACACACTACATTTGAATTTTAAACCTTCTGAGTTTAGCTGCTAAGTAGAAAACTAGTGATTTCGAGGAATTTCTTCTATTAGACCCGAGTAGGTAACTTCCGAACGTAAAACATGAGTGATTTGAGAACCAATTAGCAAATGTTTCTTGGTTGGACGAGAGTATTGAGACCGACCAAGCAACGTTTGAGGATGTGGACATCATGGAGATGGTGACTGAGCCGAAAGGAGTGGCTCAGTTGGTTTAGATCCTTAGCTTAGAGCAAGGAATGGTCCCCGAGAGAGTTTCTACACATGCTTGAATGCAGGGAGTCTTGTTAGGCCGTGTAGGGGAAAAGACCCCTATATCGAGGTAGTCACCTTGGGCTCGTCCCGAGTTAGTGCCCAGGAGCGCACCCATGGCGGCTGCCGCGAGGAGGCCAAGCTCTTTTAGTAGGGGTGCAGCGGCAGAAACTCCTATAATGGGAGAAGTGTAGGAAATTTGGCCATTGTCGAGGAGAGGCAGCTAGTGTAGGGGAACAATGCCAAGGTCGAAGAAGAAGCGTCGCCTGTCGTTGTGACTAGAGTATGAGGTGTGGTGGCTCACCGAGCACACCGACTTGGCCAGACGTAAGTGGCGAGATATACATCGGGGATGACACCGATCTGGTTGGAGGTCCTTCGTCAAGAGTATGAGATTTTCGACAATGTCGTCTTGGTCTTGTTAGATGGAGACACCCCCTTGAATCCATCAAAGGGGTATATCACGTTGCACACGAAGTTCTTCCAAGCAGGGCTCTATCTCCCACTTCACTCTTTTCTTCGTTGGGCATTAAACGATTCAAATGTGTGCATGACCCAGCTTAACCCAACCTGTTACCATTCCCTGATTGGCATGTACACTCTATGGAGGTATTATCACGTGATTGAGATGTCGTGCGAGGCTTTTAAGCAAGCATTTAAGATGAAGAAGCTTCCCTGGTAGATCGGGTAGTACTGCATCACGGGGTTCGCAAAGGATTTCATCCTCAATAACCTGAATCAGACAAGCTATGAAAGTTTGAGTGGTTCTATGTCAAGGGAAACTGGTTATCAGAGCCTGGTGAAGTGGTCCCCACTGATCATGCTGTGCCCACTAGGTTCGAGCAAGGGTATATATGGTTGAAGAGGCTATGGGCTTCGAGGGAACTTCTGGCAAATATAGAGGATCCGCACACCAAGCTTGAGGCTATCTAGCAGCAGACGTTTCTGTTGAGGAGGCCTAATCTGGCCTGCTATGCTTAGTTTAGGGGGTCCAGTTTGACCAACCCTGTGGAAATGACAAGCCACTTGCTCGACCGACTGAGCAAGTGACAGTTGCAAGGCACAATGCTACCAACATCCCTAGGTTGAGCACCTTCTACGCTTGGTGGTCAATGGGGGAGCCATCATCGTCCAGCTTTAAGGACTCTTCTGGTGGCTCCCTTAGTTTTGGGTTGCCTATTGTCGACGAAGACCTCACGAACGTGATCAGACTGCTTTATTCGCCAGGTTAGCTCTGGATCGGAGCTTTGATCCAGTAGCGACATTCATCAAGGCATGCTAACAAAAGAATTAGGTATATGAATAAAATAATAACTATTAATTAATAATAATGCATAATTAGGTAAGATTAGCTTTAGTAAATAAAATATTAAAAATTATTTAAATAATATCTAATAAAAAAATTCAGTGTGTTACACACACATATATATAGAAAGTCTTATAATAAAAAAATTCAGTGTGTTACACACACACAAATATATATATAGAAAGTCTTATTTTCAAGGAATTGAATAATTTTTAATATTGTGAGGGACAAATTGGATCACTTCTTAATATATTATTTTTCTACTTCTATTACTATATATATGTGGCCATGTGATGACGTTAAGACCGCCATTAAATAGACCAATTTAGTAAAATCCAGCCATGACGACAAGAGCTAGCGAGCGGTAAAAGGATTTGAAAAAAAAAAATCTTTAATATGGTACTAAATAAAAGTGCTCTTTTCCTTTACCATGATTTTTTTTATTTTTTATTTTACCTTTAAACTTTGAATGGAAATATTCCATGTGTTATGTTATGTAAGCTCGTTTAAAAAGATAAAAAGATATTGAAATTATACAAACTTAAATATATGTAATATGCCATGCATACATGTTGATTAAAATTCTCGATCAAACTTTATTAAAGTGGAAACTAATCTGTCAAAATCCTTCTAAAATACTCAGAGACCATTAAAAAAATAAATAAAACAATCAAAGGAAAAAAGGGGATATTTTGAAAAAAGGTTAAAGAAAATTTAAAATTAAATAAATAATATTTTTTTTGACATAAAAAAGACTTTTTTTTAGTACCGAAACTGTCATAGTTTTTTTCAGAGAAAAAAAAAAAGACTGTATTGAAGATATGGACCTAACTAGGATAAAAATAAAAAAAAAAACTGAAACTGTTTTGATGTCTAAAAAGTTAATTTTTTAATGTATAAAAATAAAAAAAAAAAGGATCATTGATCAAATAAAATTTTTAGAAAAATCATTTTTCAAAATCTCACGAGAAAAAAAGTATTGGCTTTCCAAAGGAAAAAAGTATTGGGAAAACTCTTGCTTCGTTACCCAGCAACCCCGAAAGACCGTATTTGTCTCTCTATAAAAGACTCACATTTCCCACAGAAAACACGCTCTCTATTGCACTCACATTACTTTCTTTCTCTTTCTCTCTCTAAAACTTTCTCTTTCTTAAGCGTTAAAGTCTTTAGAAGCTAACACCACCGCCTTCCCCCACCTGAGGCAAAGAGAGAGAAGAAGAAGAAGAAGAAAGCAAAAACAAAACCACTCTTTTCTTCTCTTTTTATTATTTGTACTGTGTTGATTTGTGTTTGGGTAGAAGGAAAATCAAAGAGAGAGAGAAAGAAAATGTGGCTGGTATATGTATGCGATGAAGAAGAAAGAGAACTGGGAAGGCAGCAAGCGCCAGGATCATGTCCACACTGCGGAGGGAAAGTGGAAGCCTTGCATGTTGAGACTCGGTGGAAGTTTTGCTTTCTTCCTATGTGCTTCAATATCAAGCGAAAGTTCTTTTGTACTCTTTGTTCAAGGCGTCTAGTCTTATCTTACTAGCTTAGATGATCAGAGATTAGCTATTCAAATTCAATAACTCAAGTGTTTTTTTTTTATTTTTCTTCATTATATATTTTGTGATCTGATCTGCCGATCTGCTACTTTTTTAATTTCTGGTGCTCATCTCATATGGATCCTTCTGTTTATTAAATATTATTAGTTTTGATTTTTGTATTGTGCATCGAGAAATATATCACATGAATATTATTGATTGTTATCTTGTTGTACATTTAAATTATGTGATGTGATGATTGGAGCTTTTCTATTCTTAATTTCTTGCTTAATTTTTTGATTAACTGATTCCAAATTTACATTCCATTGGGACCTTCGTTCCAAAAAAGAAAAAAAAGTTTATTTTCGTTGTAAGAAATCTCGACGGCCCAAGTCCGAAGGCCACATCAATAAAAAACCTAACTATTTGTCATATGTAATGATAAGTGTGTATCTATATTTGCCATAAAAGAAGAAAAAAAAATCAGATGCTTACAAAATAGGTATTTAATCAGATGCTAACAAAATAGGTATTTCTCTTGTGGGAATAGCAAGATATATTAATCCGTGGGTATTTATTTTTTAATCGTCAAATTTGTAAAAAAAATAATTTTAATTAGATTTAACGACTTAAAATCCTTACCAGAGAAATTTTATTTTATAAAAAAAATAATTTTGATCAGATTTAACGACTTAAAATTCTTACCGGAGAAATTTCATTGTTGCTGACAACCTAATAAAAAATGATCTAACAGAATCCGAAGAGGTTACCATCTAGTGTCAACTTGTATAGTTCATGATTGTCAATTGCAGGCCAAATGGTGTATGTAGTGTTTTTGAAAGAGTAATCCTATTTAATTCCATGGAGTTATAATCTTGCTACTAAAAAATAGTAAGACTCAGTTTAAATAGTATATTACATATTATGCTGAGATAAATAGTAAGGTTTTAACCTCATAAAGATGGAAGTGATTTCTCTTTTTGAAACTGTTTATGTAGTTGATTCGCGAGTAAAATAATAATTTCACTTAATTAAGAATAACCATAATAAATTTCCTTACAAAAATAATAATAATAATAATACGCTGTATGTGTTGAAATTTCATGTAAGTACCGTAATAGTAGAGCTAGTATTGTTGATTACTAGCTTTAAAACGTTAACTTTATTAAGTTTTGGCCAAAAAAATTATAGCCATCCACTCTCCATTAACGACATTGTCTTTGGAATGTGTCTCACTCTAATGACTCATGTCATGGGAAAACAACAATCGTAGGACTCGTGAAGTAATAGTTTAGAGTCCTTTAAAGTGATTCTAAATAGTATTAATTATTAAGCTAGAACTTAGTGTCTCTTAAACTTACTTTGTGTTGAGTCCTGTTAAATATGAAAACATTTTAATTAAGTATCAAGTAAAAGTATGGTTTTGATTAGCTATATTTGATCTAGCCATGTCTAGGCCATTATAGAATGCATCTAGAACACAAACTTTATGACAAAACAATTTTTAAAGATATTTTGGGGAGTAAAAGAAATTAATAATAAAACGATGCCATTCCCATAAAGAAGTTAAAGAGGCAAAAAATCCCGAAAGAAATAGTGTCGTTAGACTTAAAATGAATGACGTCTCAAAAGTAGAACGACGACGTTTTAGAAATAGAAGCAAATTAGTTCACAGTCAGAGAAAGCCGATGGGAGCTTCAGACTAACTTGAATGGGTTGTCGCACCAAAAGACAGATCAGACGGTACATAAAGAAATGAGTAGGGCCGGTAATACGGGTTGCGACACGATGACACGACATGAATCCGACACGTTTTTTTGTGGGTTAGTGTCAAAAAATTTGACCACGGGTCATTTTAGTGTCGACTTGAAACTAACCCGTCAAAAAACAGTTCGTATTCGGGTCAACCCGTCTAACACTAAAATGACCCGTTTTTTACCAGTATTTAATTAATTAACTTTTAAATTTTTTTCCTATGATTAATATTATTTCAGATATAATATAAGCCCTTAAAAGATTATACCCTACCTCTCTTATCGCTCATCTTCTTGTTGTTGTGGTATAAAATTCTTATAATTTTATGTTTTTTTTAATGTTATATAAATTAGTGTAGGCGGGTTATAGACGGGTTGTGGATCACAATTGAGTTACGGGTAAAAAACGGGTCACGTGTTATTATTTTTTGACATTGTGCATAAAGAACGGGTTGGCACGAGTCGTGTTCATGTCAACCCGTATCAAAACGAGTCATGTTAGGGTTGAAAATTCTCAACCCGTTCGTGTCACGGGTTGAGTTAGTGTCAATTTAATTTTTGTAAAATTAACTCCAACCCAACCTGCCAACCCATTTTACCAAATGAGTGATACCTGACTGTTCACAATCAAAGAAGGGATTAAACTGTTCCAACGTCTATAAGCAGTGGACTTTCAGGATGAAAAAGGACTTTTTGGCCATCTGAAGAATTCTAACGAGAGAGATGCTGGAGTGAGAAATTCACTTGATCTTAAGAGAATTGTATTTCTTTTTTTAGCGTGTAGAGAGTTCTAGAATTCTATTTTAGGGATTTGTTTGGCCAGATAGAAAATTACCCAAGCAGATATGTACGTAACGTTTACCTACTTTGTGTGACAACTTTTGAGTGTAACCTGAGTGAATAATATGTTTTACTTCAACATGCCAGATTGACCGCTTGATATCAAAAGAAAGAAAGAAAGCAAGAAAAATAATAAAAAAACAAAAAAAACAAAAACAAAAGACCATTCGTTAGTCTGGTTAAGTGAAAAACCACTTGATAGGTGTTTAGTAAATGTTTGAACTTTGATATTATAATACGTGAGAGTTTTACATTGTAGCATATTTTTTACGTTACATTGTTGTATGTGAAAGTTATATACAGTCTATGGTTCAAACTCAAGTTTGAACTTAATTGTCAAAAGCAAATATTTGCTAGCTAGAACAATAACTGAATTTTTCTAAAAAAAATCATAATTAAAATTTTGAAAATATATACATCTTGAATGGAATCCAACGAAACATCTTGAATAGGGGTTCCATCATAGAAATTAGGATTGATTTATTTTTCCCTACGGTGAGAGGTTAGAACTACTGAAAATGGAGAGTGGTCCACCAACATTCTTCGTGCATTATTGAGGTAAAATACAGCTACATGAAAACCCTTGAAGCTATTATGGACATAATTAAAGTAAAAATTGCTGAAAGTGAACGTGGTCCATAAACATTATGTCTGCATGTTTGGGCAAAAAATTGCGACACAACAATCTTATATTTTCTCATAAATTGCACCACTAACACCTTAAAATTATCACCATCACTATCCCATCACATGCCTTTCCTCAAAAAAACAAACCAATAAAAATTGCATTTTATATGCATGTGGGTATGTGCATGCAAGTGAGAGAAAGCCACTACTGGTCCCAATCAGCTTCCAAGGTGGATTAGGCGGCGGCCCAATGGCTTTTTCTAATTCTGCCATTCTAAAAAAATATCTTTACTATTTTGCTGCCACGCAGTATTCTTAGAATGTTATAAATTGCATTATGATGCAGAATTTTTCAAAATATTTTAATTATATCTTTAAGCTTTTGTCTTGAAATATACTCATATTTCAAACTTTTTTTTTTGAACCATTCGGTATCCGGACCCACCACATAGAAGCACGAACCCACATAAAGGGTGTCTCAACTCTAGCGCAAGTAAACCCGATTAATCCGGATTCGAGCTGGGTCGAACCCATATGAGGAAGCTCTCCCAACACCTGTTACTCATATTTCAAACTTAAAATTCGAATAAATCAGATTTTGGGGGTGGAGCTATCAATTGGGACCCACCATTTGGATACCTCCCACCGTGGACGGATCAGGGAAGGGAGAAAATAAAGGGAAATCTTTAGCTAGGAAATAACCAAGCTTATCCTCCAAATTTTCAGATACTTCTTCCTTTTTTTGCGGCAAAACCTGCTAATTCTTCCACTTTTTTTTTTTTTTTTTTCGTTTCTTTGTTGTTCGTTCTACGTTTTTCGCTGCAGAGAAACATGTTAGGAAGAAAACAGGTAGTTTTCTTACATACACACACAAACACTTTTATCTTATGTTTTCATGCTTTAACACGATTACACGTTGCTACATTTAGTTTACATTTTGTTGATCGTCTATAAGATTATAAATTAACATTGTGATAAAATGCAAAAAAAAAAAAAAAAAAAAAATGCCGTCAGTGTCACTGAATTATAAATACTTATACATTGTATCATTATAGACAAGTCATTAAATTGTGACCATGTTTTACGACAAAAATTTGAACAAAGTTATTTTTTTATTTTTTTATTTTTTTTTACCTTAAAATCATTTTTTCTCATATGTAGAGTACATAGTCATTGTCTATTAAAAAAAATTACTTTAAAAACACATTCAATAAATGTCATAAAAAGTTCACATAGACAACAGGGGCAACATAGTATTCTTGCAAGTAAAATTCTACCAATCCTTCCTATTCTCTTTTCAATATGCCAGTTCAAAGAAATGGAGATTTGTTCTCCCTCCCTCCTGTCTTACTAAACAAAAGTATGTAAAGTGGCTATCATCTTGATCCCTTCCTACTCTCCATCCCTTCAAATCTCTCTATCGTTCGTACTCTCCATCCCCTTAACCAAACGAAGTGTTAGTCATGAAAGAAATCCTTAATGATCTAAACTATGCATATAACTAAATTGCATATCACAGATCAAATTAATGCAGAAAAATAGCGAAAGGGAAATCTAATCTCCAACGATTGATGTTCTTGTTGGGACTGCAATGAATGAATTTTTGAACGTTTTGGGTTCTTCTACACCTAAGCAATTTTATAGATGGTGTATTATCTGAAGAAATTGCTAGGAATAGGGACCCAATGCTATTCTACCTCTATATATAAATCTATAGGCACCCCTTTCATCAAGGGTTACAACTGTTGCTAATGGCTGTTACCAAGAGTCACAACTTTTACAGATATATTGACCACATTAGTCACAATTGTTGCAAAAGGTTGTAACCGTGAATAACTCACATGGTTATATGCTTTCATTCTCCTACTTGGTCAATATATCTTATGAAAAATTCCGTCAACACTTTATTTAAGAAACAAACACATGAATCATCACAATAGGTCCTCTTAAGAGCAAGTATTATCTTCTATATATTACAATGCATGTTGCCTCTTAATACCAACCCTTATATGGTAACACAACTTAATGAATAAAACCTCTGTTTATTCTACGTCTACTTAAATATGTTTTCTCAAAATGACTGAGAATGAGAAAAACATCACAACTGAATACGAGTTTTAAATACATAATAATTGTATGTACAAGCAAATCACATCATGGAACCAAGTCCCATCCTAACTACATGCTCCTTAAACTCTTTGGTGGCATGCCTTTTGTTAAAGGATCGACAATCATCAGTTCAGTGCTAATGTGTTTAATGACCACTTTCTTATCCTTAACATATTCTCTAATGGCTAAATACTTAATGTTGATGTGCTTACTTTCACTACCACTCTTATTGTTCTTAACCATAAAAACAACAGCTGAATTATCATAATATATTTTTAATGGCCTAGAAACAGAATCCACAATTCTAAGCCTAGATATGAAACTCTTCAACCATACACCATGTGAAGTAGCCTCAAAACAAGAAACAAACTTGGCCTCTATAGTGGAAGTGGCAACTAACGTTTGCTTTCCACTTTTCCAAGATACAACTCTATTAACTAGCATAAAATATAACCAGATGTTGATTTCCAAGAATCAATGCAGCAAGCAAATTTTGAATCTAAATAGCCAACGACCTCCAGATTGTCAGTCCATCTATATGTAAGTATATAATCCTTTGTACCTTGAAAGCACCTCATCACTTTCTTTGCAGCCCTCCAGTGGTCAATGTCTAGATTAATCTTATATCTTCTCAACATTCCCATAGCAAATGCAATGTTAGGTCTTATACAGACATGAGCATATATCAGGTTTCTAATAGCTGAAGCATATGGAATGTTTTTCATTTATTCCCTCTCAAAATCATTTTTTGGACATTGGTTCAAATTGAACCTATCACCCTTTACAAAAGGTGCTACATTCAGTAAACAATCTTTCATCTGAAATCTCTCCAAAACCTTATTGATATAGGTCTCCTAGGACGAACCTAAAATGTCTTAGGATCTATCTCTATGAATCTTAATGCCAATGACATAAGATGTCTCACCCATATCCTTCACATTAAAATTCTTAAGGAGAAATTGTTTCACCTCATGTAGCAACCCTTTATCATTGGTTATAAGTAGAATATCACCCACATATAGAACAAGAAAACAGATTTTGCTCCAACTAACCTTTTGATATATACATTGATCCATGATATTCTCTACAAAACTAAAAGAAGATATGACATCATGGAATTTCAAATACCATTGACAAGAGGCCTGTTTTAGTCCATATACAAATTTCTTCAGCTTACAAACTAAGTGCTCACCATCACTAGAGGAGAATCCTTCTAGTTGTTTCATGTAAACCTCTTTCTCTATATTACCATTGAGAAACGTCATTTTCACATCCATTTGATGTAATTGCAAATCAAAATGGGCAACCAAAGCCATAATTACACAAAGAGAATCTTTCTTAGATACAAGAGAAAAAGTATATGCATAATCAATTCCTTTCCTTTAAGTGAATCTTTTAGCAACAAGTCTAGCCTTATATCTTTCAATGTTGCCCAATGAGTCTTTTTTTGTCTTAAAGACCCATTTATATCCAATGACTTTTACACCATCAGGCAACTCAATAAGATCCCATACTCCATTAGATGCTATAGAATTCATCTCCTTTATCATGGCATTATACCATAAGTCAGGCTCTTTACAACTCATGGCTAGTGAAAACGTTTTAGGATCATTTTTGGCTCCAATATTGTAGTTAGACTCTTGTAAATAAACAATATAGTCAGTAGGAATAGCTGATCGCCTTTCTATAATAGATCTTCTTAATGTTGGTTCATCATTCTCCTAAGGAACAGAATCATGTTGCTCAACTGGTTGTTCAACAAATTCTGGCATTTGTTAAACAGGTGGATCTACTGGATTATTATTAGCAATTTGTGGAATTTCTAGGACTGGTTGCTCAACACGTGTTTGTACTCGAGGAGTGTTGTGAACAACAACAATTAGTTCATCACTTGAAGTAGAAGGTTGAACAATTATATGATCTTTCTTAGGAACACTGTTCGAAGATCGATTGCTCCTACTAGTCAAGTCATTCTCAAGAAATTTAGCATTTCTTGATTCCACAAACCTAGTATGTGATGGACAATAAACTCAGTATCCCTTAGACTATTTAGCATATCCAACAAAATATCTACTTATTGTCCTTGGATCTAGCTTCTTCTCTTGTGGATTATAAACTCTTACTGTAGACGAGCATCCACAAACACGTATATGTCATGAGCTCGGTTTCCAAACCCTTGGATAACTCAAAAGGCATCTTTAAAATTGCCTTAGTTGGAACTCAATTTAATATATACACTGTAGTTTTAAGACCTTCGGTCCACAAGAACTCAAGAAGTTTAGAGCTAGCAAGCATGCTTTGCACCATGTCCAATAATGTTTGGTTTCTTCTTTCTGCCACATCATTCATGTTTGGAGAACTAGGCATAGTGTACTGGGCAACTATCCCATGCCCTTTAAGAAACTTCGCAAGCGAACCAAGTGCTTGTCCATCTTCAGTGTATCTATCATAGTATTCTTCACCTCTAACTGATCTTATGATCTTAATTTGCTTTACATATTGTTTCTTTACTTCTGCTTTGAAAATCTTAAAAGCATCTAATGCTTCATTTTTATTATTAAGCAAGTAGAGATACATGTATCGTGAGTAATCATCTATGAAAGAGACAAAGTACTTCTGACAATATGAGTCCATGTCTAGACTACATATACATGTATGTATGATTTTCAATGCGTTTGAGCTCCTCTTGGCACCTTTCTTTGACACCTTGGTTTGCTTATCCTTTATGTAGTCCACATAAGTATCAAAATCAGTAAAATCTAAAGTACTAAGTACTCTATCATTTACCAATCTCTTAATTTTCTGTATGGAGATATGCCTAATCTCTGATGCCATAACAGAGATGAATTCTCATTCATAACACATCTTTTAATACTAGTATTATCATGAACATGCCTTGTAGTGTAAAAGGCATCATTTTGTAAATTAATTTGAAAAAGACCATCAGCTAATGTACCATTCCCAACAAGTTTAGATTTATAAAACAAACTAAAAATAGTATCTGAAAAGTTAAAAGAATATCCAAAAGGTACAAGTCTTAAAACTAAAATTAAATTCCTAGAGAAACTAGGAATATAAATGGTCTTTTCTAAAACTAAAACAAAGCTACTACTCAAAGTTAAATTGCATGTTCCTATTGCCTCTACATGAGAACGTATCTTGTTTCTAAAATAGGTGTACTTCTCACTTGCCACTGGCTTCCTTAGGTTTTGCAAACCCTACAAGGAATTTGTAACATGGATTGTGGAACCAAAATCAATCCACCTTGTGTTACAACTAACATAAACTATATTGGATTTATAATGAACGAATGAGATTGGTTTACCTTTCTTCTCAAACCAACTCTTAAAGTTAGGGCAATCTTTCTTCATGTGCCCTTTCTTCCTATAGAAGAAGCATTTGGGTTCCTTCTTGATATTAGCTTGGGCTAGTATCTTACCTTTTTGCTTATTATTGGCTTAATTCTTGCTCTTTCTTTGTGTTGCCAGATTCACACTCTCTCTTCCCTTCATAGTCAGTCTACCTTCCTCTTGAACACATATGGTCATAAGTTCATTGATTGACCATTTATCCTTATGTATGTTGTAAGAGTTTTTAAAAGGTGCATATTGCTGTGGAAGAGTATTTAGAATATAATGTACAAGCAAAGACTTAGACATATCAACCTTAAGAGTCTTTAATTGAGTTGCAATCCCTCATTTGTATGATGTCCTCATGCACACCATGAATACTAGTGAGCTTCATGGATGAGAATTTCATAATTAGGGTGCTAGCTAATGCCTTGTTTGAAGACTTAAATTGCTCATCAATAGCCTTCGACAAATCCCAGACATTATTATGCTGAACAATAGAACCACGAATACCAGCAGAGATCTTGGTCTTTATGAATATTATACTGAGGCGATTAGATCGCTTCCATTTTTCATATCAATTAACATCATCTGGTTGACTAGTTTTAGTAATAGCAGGTGGTTCTTCTTTACAGATAGCATAATCAATATCGATCCATCCCAAATGAAGGAGAATTCTCTTCTTCTAAACCTTATAGTTGTCACCTTTTAATTCAGGAATGTCACATTTAAAATCAGAGTAATTCATAGGTTTTATAAGTACACAAATTAAACATACATGCTCATGTCACAAAATTGAGGCTAATAACAATATATCATATTTACCAATGTAAATCATACTACAAGAATATGAATCAATGACATAAAAATTACATGTGGGCTAAATTTTTAATTCAAATAGATTCATATATAACCTTATGACGAAACTATCAAATTACATTCCTTTTCTTAATCCCTGTGGGTAAATTTAGAAAAATAATTTGATATTTCATCCTAATTAATCATACAAATATATTAAAAATTCCTGTGGAATAAAATTTATTATGTTACATATGATTAATCACAACTAATGTCATTATACTATCTATGATCAAAACACTTAATGTATAATTTTGCATAATTAAAGATGCTATGACTACTCTCTAATTAATTAAAAATTATACAAATTACTCAAGACATTCAATTTTTCAAGCATAAAATTTTCATCAAATTGCATGTATCAAAATACAACAACTAAAAAAGACATACAAAAATAAATTATGCTTAAATTCAATAAAATATCTAAAATAAATTTCTAAAATTTTATTTAAATAATAAAATATTGGATTTCATTAAATTTATTTTAGATTCATCAAAAATTAATTTTTCAAAATACTCAAATAAAAAATTATGTAAAAAAATACCAAAACAAAATTAAATAAAAAATTAAAATTAATTTTTTTTAATTTTTTGGCCAAAAAATGCCCCTAAAAACGACATGTCATTTTCTCATCACAAAATGAAAACAACATGTCATTTTGCTAGCCTAAAACGTGAACTTTTGTTCACAAAATGATGTGTCATTTTTCACTATAAACCAGGCAAAAAATGTGCCCTCCTGAGGCTAAAATGACATGTCATTTTTGGACCTCAAATATTCTTTTTTTACGTAAAATTGAGTCTTCTTTACCTGAAAAGACCCAAATGGGTCCAATTGCAAATCTGGTTGTTCTTAGACTTTTTGAGCACTAAAATTGACATTTTACAAACCTAAAAATGTTAAAAAAATCAATTTTCTAATGATTTCTAATGTTAATTTTTATAAAAAATTGTCTAAAATAATTTTTCAAAATTTTGGTTTGTTTTGTAACCATTTTGCAGAGTGTGAAAAAAAAGTCATTCAAACCAACAAATTCACATCAAAGCAGAAGCAAACAATTGCTCTAATATCAAATGAAAGAAATCTCTAATGATCTAAACTATGCATGTAACCAAATTACATATCATAGATTGAGTTAAAGATGAAAAATAACGAAAGGAAAATCTGACCTCTAGCCATTGATGTTCTTATTGGGACTACAATGGATAAATTTTTGAGCATTTTAGGTTTTTCTATACCTAAGCAATTTGTATTGACGGTGTATTATTTGAAGAAATTACTAGGAATAGAGACTCAATGTCATTCTACCTTTATATATAGATCTATAGGCACCTCTTCTATCAAGGGTTACAACTATTGCCAATGGCTGTTAACAAGAGTCACAATTTTTACAAATATATTGACCACATTAGTCACAATTGTTGCTAAAGGATGCAACTGTAAATAACCGTGTGAACGGTTATATTCTTTCAAAGTCATCCTATGTCAAGTTTAGACTGTAATAATATTTAATTATCTTACAGGTCGGCGTAGAAACTGCAACAAAGCTGCGTCGGATAATAGGTGGTCTCTAGCATATGCTGATGGACTCCCTTCTGAAGACCGAGGAGAAACTGCATGAGTCAGCGGCCACAATTGAAGTCGCACAGCGTGAACTGCTAAGGAACTACCCACTAGGTAATATGGCTTTCATTTCGCTTGCAACGATTGCTTTGAACTCGATCTGGTTGACATCTTCTTCCATTACGCCGAAACGGTGATGTTGAACAATGTTGTATGTCAACTTCTTCAGGTGACTTTGTTTTGCCTTCACGACGCGACACACTGTTCTGCCTAGTAAGTAGGATTGGAAAACTGGATATGTGTTCGCAGCACATTGAAAGACCAAACTCCAACCAACGTGGCACCAAAGATGCAAAGGTGGGATCCAACAATGTTACTTATGGTCCTTCAAGATATATGTTTTGTTGACACGAAACATTAACGATTTCGTACCACTCCATGATGTGACGCACTTCTTAACTTGAATATCTTTTTCCAACTTTACATACTTATGAGTCACATTACATTATAATAAAGTATCTTCTCCATTAATATGTTCTTTCACTTTGTTAATTTGAAGGAATTTGATTAAGCGGACAACTTTTGAAACTTAAAGGGACCGATACATGACTGCAAAATATTAATTTTATACTAGCCTAGGTATTGTAGCTATTGCCACTTGGCACATGCTTTGTTTCAAATTGTACTACTAATGTGTAGTTCCAAATTGCTTTTCCTCCTTTTCTTTACGTTGATGCAAAAAATATCAAACAAAACAATTTAATATTTTGCTAGAACCAAATTATCTGAACAAAGGAACCTTTATATATTATATATTGTTGTTCTACCATAGTCATGATAATGATTGTCAGGTTGAAACATGCAGCAATATTAATAAGCTATTCAATGTTCCGCATCATTCAAACCTACCACAACCCCAACATAAATCAAATATTTTGTCTCTTACAAAACGTCGATAAGTAGTTATGTCCTTAATTATAACTTAAATGTAGTTTTTCTATATCTTTACGACGTAGAACCCTATCCTTCACTTCTTTTTTGCCTTCTTTTCCTTCTTTTTTTTTTTTTTTTTCTAGGGAGCCCTATACATCACTTGATGTCCACAACATTGTAAAATATAATTAAATCTCACAACATTTGTACGAACACACGGAATATTGGTGAAAATTATATGACGGGTGTACTACACGAATGGAGAAATTGGAGTTCTTATTCGACGGTCATAAAAATTAAGGAATCCGACGATTAAATCTCTACTCTATACCCCAACCATTTATCAAAGACATGTTTCATAAATTGTACGCTATTGAACTTTAACAAAAAAAGTATCCACAATCCACAAGGTATTAATTTTCGTGAAGTTTGGTTCACAGATTACAAAAATGAAGTCTAAACATACTTTGATAGTTTTGTAAAGGAGATTATTGCACCGGAATGGAAAGACCTATGAAACAAACGGCACTTTACTTATATTATTTGACGTTGGATTTTGGACATAATTATTATATTTGTTGGAAGGGAAAAAAAGGGACACATAAAACATTTTATCGTCCATTAAACACGATTGAAAAATTCATCTCTACGGGTGGTAAAAAACATACATCGTGAACGCTTTTTTTTTTTTTTTTTTATAATGTCAAGAAGGATCAAACTGCCATTTTAGATTAAGTAAATAAGTAAATTTGATTTATAACATAGTGAGGGGCTTATTCTCATTTTCAACACAATTAGCGGTCAACCATTGTTCAAAGAACACGATCAACTACGAAAGGGATTCTTTCTGCAGTTCTTTAAATGAGTCAGCGCACCTCATATAGATATTTCTGTTCCATAAGGTCTCTGTGTAACTTGGCCAAAACTGGCGTCAACGTACTTCATCTTTTAATATAAAATTTTTTTGGTCAACCTAAGTAGCATATGAAATGCATTTTTTTCCATGCAAATACATGAGGGATCCCGCTTTGTCTCCATAATCAGACGTTGAGATTGAGTACATATCTTGAATTCCATATTCTAGTGCAGTGGGATCCATCATATATGTTATGGTATTTTCCCATCCAGACTTATCATATACAGTCAGTGTAGTTAGTAGATACTTAGGTAATTTTGGTAAGAAACATTGGAAGGCAGTTTAGTGGATATTTAGGTACTTGCATAGTACTCCTGACGTTTGTTTGCAATTTAAGAGGACTAGAGATGGAGTTATTTGATATGTTGACTCAGATTTTGCTAGAGATTTTGATAAGAGGAGATCACTTATAGGGTATTGGTTTACCGTTGGTGGCTGTGCTATTAGCTTGAAGGTTACTTTACAGACTACGGTAGCTTTGTCTACTACTAAGGCAGAATATTTGGCAATCAGTGAAGCTTGTAAGAAAGCTATTAGGTTAAAGGGGCTATTTGGTGAGCTCAGTGAAGACTTGTAGATTACTACAGTATTTTGTAATAGTTAAAGTGTTATTTTTCTCATTACAGATCAAATATTTAATGAGAGAACTAAGCATATTGATGTTCATTATCACTTTGATCGTGAGGTTATTGCTCGTGGTGATATTGTTGTGAGCAAGATTAGTACCTATGACAATCTTGCCGATATGATGACTAAGTCATTACCTACCTCCAAGTTTAAGCATTGCTTAGACTTGGTTGGCTTTCGTTGCTGAGGTTTGCCCTTGGGGGCGCTTTAATGGAAGAAGTGGAGATAGCTCGTTGAAGATTTGTTTCTTGAAGTGGAATTCACATCAAGGTGGAGATTGTTAGAGTATGGTGACTCGAATTCAGTTTGGCACGACCCGAAAAGCTCGTGGTGCGACAATTGTGGTGAAAGAAAATGTAAGATTTTTTATGAAATCTATGGTGATAGCGAAGGGCCCGATCCTTGTAGCTCCTCCACCCTCGTGGTATGGACCTTTGTATTTTAAGTCATTTAGATTATGTTTTAGGCTCATAGGATTTTGTTTATGACTATATATATGATGTATTGAGTTAATGTTTTAGTATTATCATTTTAACCTCCCTAATCGCCTCCATCTTGTAATCTGGTTTGGGTTTAGTGATTTTTTTCTCCTCTGCTTGTAGAATTTTCTAGCCTTAAATTTTTACATAAATCTCTATATGTTTTTGTTCTTTGTTTCTATTGTGTTATTCTCATAACAAAGCTTATAATGAAACAACGTAGTGAAAATTAACTGCCACAACAAAAACAAAATGCAGATTCAAACCAAAGTGGAACAACATATACTACGACTACATTCTTCACTAATTCTATAGTATACGGCACTCTACTTCCAATACCTCTTTCTATTTTCTACACTTCTAAAACGTCAATGAAACGTTTCAACTGTACCGCACACTATTACCTTAACACAAATTACAGGTAAAGAACCAAAAAAAAAAAGGCCACCGCTTCCACAGGGTAGCTCCTCCCAGAAAAGCTCAAATTGCAAATCAATGGTCTCCACACTTCTTATCAAATTCAACATCAGAGTTAAATACAATAGACTAATGTTCTTTACCTATAAAATAGAAAAGGCCAAACAAAATAGGCTACAGAACGAATATGGGCACTTCCACCATTTCCGCACAACATCTAACTTCGTTAAAAATGTCGACACTACCTAGTTATCCCATTAAGACTACGTCTAAATAAACTAACCAATGTCTACGACGAAACACATACATTTGTCTTCTTTGGGCCTGCTATCTTGCATCATACAACGGAAATGAAAAAAACTGCAATTGCTGATCCATTTACTGAGAAATCTACCTACTTTGTCCACTTCTGAACATGGTTTAAGTCCGCAAAAGCCAAAAAAATTTACAATAATACAAAAAAAAAAAAAAAAAAAAAAAGAGATTACATCTTCAACAATTCATAATCACCCACAACTCAAACCAAAACAACAGACCAAAAGATTCAAAAAACATGGTACATAGCAGATGAAGCGACTATAAACAGTCTCGTAACTCACCTTTTATTTCCGAGCAAACATAAACGGAATGCAAACAATAATCCTTACACCGCCAAACATGGGAATTTCACCAATCATTATCTTAACCAAATGCAAGAACGAAGGACCAAAATCGATGTTAAATTTGGGCACTCCTTGTCGCTCCCCTGGATGCAGCTTCTCTTCTACAGTACACAATAAGAAACGTGGATTTGAATTTGAAATCCCTCTCTACTCCCCCTAACCATTAGCTTAGCCTCTTCTTCTAACCCTTCTCCTTCTCTCTCAGACCAATACCAGCCCCGACATAATCGGACCTCCGTGACCCTCTCTCGCTACCTACCCTCCTTCACTTTCCTCTCCTTACATTCCTTTCCCCTCCAATTTTTTAGCTTTTATGCATTTTCACGAAGAAGATGAACAATGGCTTGCAAAACGACTTGATCAATGTTTTGGGTTCCACCTCAAAACGATGTCGTTCTTTTGATCCGACGGCGTCTATTTTCGTTCAGGAGCCGTTTCCATTTTTTCACCACTAGTGTAGGTCCCACTTTTAATATGAGGAATTATTGTGCTGTTTAGTAAACGGCGATCCTAACTATTGTCTCAGTTATAAATAATGTAAAATTTTTACATATTACAGTAAAAAGAAAAAAATTATTATAGTATAAAGCTTTCACATGCTACAGTAAAAACAGTTCTAACCAATAATTTCTACTACTATGCCAAATACCATATATCATTACTTAGAGTCCGTTTGGTTCATAGATTTGAATAGAGAATTTGAATAAAAATTTAAATTTTTGTAAAAAAAAATACTATAACAAAATGATTCAAATTGTGATTAAAACCATGAACCAAACGTACTTTTAATGGTCCCTCATCTATGAGACCTTTTTAATAGGTCTAATATTTATATTTTTTTAGAATAAATTATGACAGAATAAAGAAATATACACCATAAAATTTAACAAAACTTACTCAAAATTTAACCGTTACAATTTACCCAACAACAAGGAGAATTTTTTATCGAGATTGAAATAATAATAGTAACAATAATAAAAATTAGAAATTCATGTAAATAATCTTCTAAAAAACAAAAAAAAAAAAGAAATTCAATGTGTGAACTAGAAATTAAAAATAAGAGAAAAATCTTTTTTATCTCATAGGTTAAATCCTCATTATTCATAAATTAGTATGACTCATTTTAGTTTATAGTATATGTTTTGTAAATTGAAACCTATTGTTTTATAAGTAGCGGACTTTTAACTTATAAAGTTGAATAGAACGGTTGAAAATAAGAACATAGGGGATTGATCACCAATGGTCATAATCGGACGGATGTAAGTGCTTGATCCGCACCAACTCTCGTACTCCCGCGCAGCACCATTTCTCCTAAAGAGAGAGCGGTTGATCCCCTAAACCCTTGCAAAATCCCTAACCTCAACTTAACCCACTCTTCCGCGTTGCAGCAAGCGAGAATTGATAACCACCGCCATAACCATGGCCTGGCGCTCCGCCGGATCTCTGTCGCGCTCGCTAATGTCGACCGCTAGGGTTTCTTCTCAGCGTTCGGCGCCTTCCCTCCCCCGCGCCCCCTTTTGCCCGCCGAATATCGCCGCTCCTCCTCGCCTCCCATCTCGCCGTCTGTCCTTGGCCTCTCCCAGGTCCTCTACTCTTTCTCCTTCCTTTTTTATCATTTCCAGAATATTTCGATTGTTGATTTGGTTTTTTAGAAAAGTACTGCCAAAGTTTCGATCTTTAACATTTTCGGTTATGATATCATGCTCGTTCAATGGCAATTCAAGCGTTCGCTTTGCTTATGAATGAGAATTTTTAATCTGTAATTTAACTGTTTCAATTCCATAGTTATTTTTGAACATGTACATTTCTGGTTGGAAGTTTTTAACTTTAGGGTATTTTAGGGCTATTGTTGGCTTCTTAGAAATTACCAGAGAGTACTTGCAATTCTGTGCTTTCTGGAATGGATTAAGTTAAGATGATTGTGTTTAGTTTTTCTTCATGGGTGATCTGTTCAAAAAAAAAAAAAAGGGAAAAGCAGTATAGTGCAATTTTTAGGTTTGATTGTAAACATGGAGAGAAAACAGGTGAAGTTGAATCAATAAGTGTGTCTGTTTTTCATCTGGTGAGCATTCAAGAGGAAGTGAGGTCAATAAGTGGAGGCACTACTATTTAATCAAAGTAAAAGATATATTTTTAAATTTCAATTACTGTATTCGTGTAATTTTGTAAATTGAACATCTATCCTGCTTTCAACTTTCGTAATGTACTTTCAAACAATTGATCATATGTATTGAGCTTTGTTTAGCATGGTTTTTCTGTTGTGCTATTGTAATTTAGTTCATACTGCAGATCTTGTTGTCTTTTGTTTATGGTGAGTAAACAAGTAGGTACTTTTGTTTTGTTTACTAGTTTTGTTATTCTACTTGTAGAAACTTGGGAGAATTGGGGTGCACACAGTTGCTTCTGCCGATGCACAGTGTCATGGTTTCAACATCTCACCTGGCTGTCAACGTGCGAGCTTTTTGCGAGCTGTCTCATGGTACCTTCCGCCGTTCTTGTCAGGATCGCTAGTAGTTTCTTTGTGAGTCTTGCTGTTTAGGAACATGACAAAAATGAAAAATACATTGTTTTTTTTTTCCCATTTTTTGAATCTTCAAATGATGCCTTAGGTAATACTATCATGAATATCTAGTTAGTCTTCTTGTGGTTGATAGAATAGGCATAAGTTACATGGGAATTGTCAGCATGTTAAATTTGGTTGATAAGAAGAAATTGGGATTGGGATTGATAGGGATGAATGGAAAAGATGGGTGACGCACGGCGACATTCAGTTATACAAAGGAAGGACATTGGTGCTTCACTGTAGGTTCTCTTTTCTTTTCTTTCATCAAACCTTAAATTAATAAAAATTACAATTGTGTACGGCAAACACGTACAGATTGTATAAATCCCTTATAAAAGAAATAAATTTTATCTCTTGCAAATTATTTTCCTTTTAGCTAGATTTTATTTGGTTATTAATTCTATAAGTTCATCACTGTGGTAATTCTTGCCATAGAAATCAGGCTTAATTCCTAGTAATTACTGCAGCCGTCCTTGGAGTCTCCTTGCCAATATCAGCTAGTAGTTGCTCTGACCATTTAACTCTACATGTCAATTAGAAATGTTGCATTGACCTGTGCTATTAGTGCTTTATATGTTATTAGTGGATAATTTGGAGTAAAGTGAACTCATCCTGCGGGGGGGGGGGGGGGGGGGGGGGGGGGGGGGGGGGGGGGGGGGGGGGGGGGGGGGGGGGGGGGGGGGGGGGGGGGGGGGGGGGGGGGGGGGGGGGGGGGGGGGGGGGGGGGG
>CAMOHE010046171.1:95651-113287 GCA_946598075.1 Artocarpus hirsutus
CCCCCCCCCCCCCCCCCCCCGCCCCCTTCTTTCCCCATCAAACAACCTACTAAGTATGAAGTTTAATTTCTTTACTCATTTTTCATTAAGTTATTCATTTTTCGTTTATTTGTTATTCCTAGTAAAAGAAAACCTTCATTTTTCTGTTCGTTGAGCATTTAATTTGTCATTCTAAATCCTAACATGCTCGGAATGGAGAGGAACACTGTGTAGCATATACTTGAAAAGTTGAATCAAGGTAGAGGGAGCAAAGTAATGTATATATTTGGATGTCTGGTGATTTCCAGTTGCTCGCTAATTTTACTTGAAATTCTTACGGAGTTTATGCACATCGTACTGTGTCACTGCAGGTACTTGAGAAGATCAGGGCAGCATTGTCAAGTGCAACTATACGTGTTTTGTGGGGCCATGATGGAGATTGGATATATCCTTTAGGATATTGAGTTTTTGCATTAGGAACTCTGATAAAGAGTATTTTAGGATTTTGAGTTTTTGCATTAGGAACTCTGATAAGAGTGTTTCGTTATTTATACTATTTCCAAGGCGAAAACTGAGGAGTTATATGAGTTTCTGGAAGACTTTTAGAATGTAGCTTTAGCCTTTTGCAGGTCTCTTGACTGCAGCAGTTCTTGGTCTGTTTTCTTTGTTTGATTGGTTCATTTGATGCTTGGTACTTCTGCTATTGATGACTAATCTACATTAGTTCATTTCTAATAATTGGGTTCCAAAATATGCCAGCATTTTTGCAGTATTGTGAGAGTTGTCACTTTTCGTTTCCTTTTTCTTTTTTGTGTAATATTATACATTTAAGTGCATACTTGATACCAGGGTGTTCGGGATGATGAGTCTTCCTAACGTAGAAGTCCAATTTTCAACATGCACTTCTCTGTAAACCAACTGTACTAAACACCAGCTTCGATTTAACTCAAGCTGTTGTGAGATTCCGTTCATGTCATACCAATGCCATGCCCATTAACGAGCTTTTTGTTCTATTGATATCTGAAGAGTTATGCGTGTTCCTATGCGCATACTGATTCTGTCTTTGTTTCTGTTGTATTCCATCTCATCATACCACAATCTTTTCCACAATATTTAAAATTACCGACAATTCCTTGCATAGGGCTGAAATGATTCTCTGTTCTAAAGTCTTGATGCACTAGTTGTAGCATCTGTGCAAAAAATGCTGCTGTCGATTTGTTTGAGAGGCCGACCACGAGCAAATACGAGCACATTTTCAGTTTTCCTATGGATGAGACGAGATACTTTGCTACCATTGGGTATGGAAATACACAGGGAATGAGAAACATGAACAGGGAAAGGCCTGCATATGGAATTGAAATGCTGCAGTTGCAGGGGAAGTAATCAGCACATGGGATGCTGCAATCGTGATAAACGTGATAATGTTACAGAGCATGAAGATAAAAGTAGTGGTGTCACTATTAGAACGTGCTAAGCATGGCCCACACCTTTGACCTGTTTGTGGGAGCAATCAATCAGCAATGAAGCTTCCAATCTGGAGAAGTTTTCCGTCATTACTGGCGCTCAAACATGTTTATTCTTTATTGACAGTTGCTAGCCGAATACAGAGCCAAAATTTGGTCATTTCCTGCTTGCAATCAGAGGCCCATTATTGTTGTTCACTTCCTTAGACTTGTTTCTTCTAGAATGATTGATTGTTTGATCTCTCATTCTCTCTGTTTCTTTAGACCGAAATTCTGGCTATTTTTACTCTTACTTGAGCATGGTTTTTCTTTCAATGGCCAAACAAGTTATGCATGCCTTTTAAAAAAAAAAGCATGTTTTACTATTTCGGTTTATTCTAAAAGTTTAATTTCTAAGCTATCCTTGCCAAGTGTGATTATGACAATAGTTACCTAGGTGTAGGGAAACTGAAAATCCCAACCTACCAGACACAAATAAAGGAATTCCCGACCCTTTTCACCTCTATTATTAGGAACACGTTAGGCAAGTCTTCTTCTTTGTATCATACTATTCTTACTACTTTTAAGGATTTTAATTTCTTACCACTTTTAAGGCTTTTAATTTCTTAATTATCTTGTCTAAATGTGACAAAAACAGTTGCCCTAACTAGTTAGAGACAAAAAATACCACCTCTAGAAGTCAAGCTTTGGAATTCCCGACCTCCACTTTTTTCATTTGGCTACCATGCCTAGTGTTTGTGGTAGGCTTACTTTTTTACATTGTCAAACCCCTATCATGAAATTGAGTGCAATATTGTTTATGTAACATCTTTGATTTTTAAGTTAAACACGACACGGAAACATTCGTCCAACTGTCTTTCTTAGTATCCTTTATATAAGCTGTTTGATAAACAAGGTTAAAATCAATTTTTTGATTGAAAATATTATAACATGCGAGAGTTTTATACTATAGCAACTTTTGTTTTTTCCTGTAACATCTAAGAGTTTTATACTATTTTTTAATTAAAAAGTTAATTCTAATCATGCTTGTCAAATACTATTAATTGGCCCAAAACGTTGTTTGCCTTGACAAATAGTCTTCTCTAATGGAGTCCATGGAGGTATGTTATTGGCCAGGCATTTTCAGGTGGCACTTGAGAAAACTATCTCAAACTGATTGATATTACAAACGAGTCTAAATAAGGATAGTGGCCAATGTTGGTCAGATCAAAAAAAGTAGAAGAGAGTACTCATAGACAAGGACAAAGTGGAGTTCAGTTTCATTCCTTTGAAAACAATAGCTAGGCGGTCCCACGGCCAACTTGCTCAATGTCCACATCGCGGATTGCTGTTTCTATGAGTGTTTCAATGAACTTATCCCATGAATTCTCAAAAAAGGGGCTTTCTATGGTAAACTAATCTCGTAAAGCTGGAAAAAATGAACTACTAACAGGTATATGTTCGTTGAGGTTGCATTAAAAACTATTATTTTATGTATTTTTTTTTATTTTGATGTGATTTTGATCAGATCAACGATGATGAAAAATATACACTATTCATATTAAATGCTATTGTAAAAGGACTTTTTTCTTAATAATGTATTTTGTTTGATTTGATTGAGATTATATCAAACTAAAAAGTATTTAAAATCGAATAGATATGAAAAGAATTCTCTAGCAAAAGTAAAGTGATTGATTAGTGAACGCAATATTCTTTCCACTTCTTTTTTCCGTCTTCCGCCAAATGGGCATTAAGCCACCATCTAGACTACAAACAGAAAATATTTGGCGTTGGACATTTCCTCTATTATTCTCACTGTTTTTCTTTTTCTTGTTTTTATCCTTCTTATTTCCGAGACATTAACGCATTAACTGAAGGAACGAAGTTATTATGTTCACATTTACAACTTAAATTACCAAAAAGAAACAAAGAAAAGGCAGCCAACCGTGGCTATTTGGATAGCTTTGTCACTTTTAAAAAAAACCCTGGCTGTAGAGAAGTTGAAGTGCACTGAACCCAAGTTTTAGAAAGTGAAGAGCATTCCAAAAGTGGACAAACCGACTTCACTTTGGCATAATTCTGTTATTTTCCTTTGCCACACTTGTCTACTGTTTGTTTTCGGTTTAGCCTCGCTTTCATATGTTATTATTTGCCTCTTTTCAATGTTTTCTAATTAGCAGAGATTCCAAATGATCACCTATCCGGGAATTTTCTCATCCAAATAATTGAGGAAGAAAAGGAAAAAAAAGGGGCTTTCGAAAATTCCTTTGGTGGAACTAGGCAGGTCCTCAGCTATGACTCTATCAGGAGTCCTAACTCCTTGGATGCTGTCTAATGAGTTACAAAACGCAACTCAAACATACGAACCAACCCAACTTTTTATTTTTATTTTTATTTTTTTTTCTTTTTTCTTAAAGCCATCAAGTTCTTTGCTTTAACCGGACTCACACCATACATTTGGACAGAGATCATTTTAGGACCATCAAAAACGATATTCTTTTCTTTGAGATTGTTTTTTGCTGCCGGCAAAAAAGTTGGTACTCTTTCCCTCTTTTACACGTTGCCTGGCATTTAAGCCCAAGTAAACATGTAACTCAATAAATGACTTAGCAAAACACAGTGCATCCTCGTTCCATTACGTCATCATCGAAAAAGACTTCTTTTTAATGTAAAAATCAATATTCAATACTTTATTAACATTATATTGTAGATCTTATTTTATTTTGTGTTCTAATATATGATATTATTTAGATATTATATTTACCTTTTTACTACAATTATTAAGTTAAAAATTTGTGAAAGTAACTTTTTATTGTAAAATAATTTAAAAATGGCGATATTGTAATACCAATCAATAGCAAGTAAATATCAAAATTCAATAGCAAGTAAATATCAAAATTTGACACATTGATATCAATTATATGTTATGTTAAATTTAGCACCAAAATTAGTATCGATTGGATGATAATATTTCTATTCAAATGCTAAAATTTGAAATAAATTATAAATATGACAGTGTATTAAAAATGCACATATAACTCAATTATGTAAATGTATTAATTTTTTAATAAACTCGCTCTCTTTCTCTCTCTCCAACTTGGCAGCACTACCAAAAGAGGAAGAGAGAGAGAGAGAGACTTTTGAGGGACTGGTCTTTATAGAGCAAAAGCACTAAATGAAAGCAAGTACAAGTGCTCTTAATGCACTTCGCCTACTGTACACAGACATCAATCTCAGTACATATTTGAAAAAGAACAAGAAGCCCCAACATGAAGACACTCTCCTAGATCCTTTTGTTCAAAAGGAAACGTTAAAAACGGCAAGATACGACCCCATCTGCTTTTTTTTTACTTTTTTATCACATTATTGGCAATGCTCTGGGCCCTTTGTCCCCCACATAACATCAAATCAAGGGGGAATTCATTCATTTAAAAATAGGAAATTTTATGGCAGAAGCATTCCACCGTAAGGTCATTGATCTAAGCCATATCATTCAAAGCAGATAGTGCTTATTAAGTATAACAGTGTATCGTAAATAATCTTATTATAAAATCCAACACTATATAATACAAATTGTATGATTTAAATCTTATGGTCACGGTAAAAGCTCTTAGGAGTTGATCGATAAGGGCTCCATGTCGTAAAGCTCCCCTTTATTATTCAAAAAATAAAAAACACAAACTTACCCTACCATCACTCACCTAGTCACTAACTGAGCTACATTAATTCACCACTCCCAAGCTTATCATTCACTCACTTATCTTTTAGGAAATGCTCCTTTGCTTCTGGTGGGTGCCATCTTTAATGCAATTTCATACCTACATGACATGAAACAGCCTGTAAAATCATTTTGTGTCTTGTGTGAGGGAAGTAAGTGAGAGATCCACGTTCTGCTTTGGAGACTTTAACTTGTTACTAGTGGTAGTGGCAAAGAATTTCAGAGACCCAAGAGAGAAAAGATAGTGAATTGGCTTGTCAATGCATCAATTCCCTTTTTTAGCCCATGTCAACTCTTTTCAAGAACCTAATTAGTCAAAATTAATGGATTGTGAATCATCTCAGCTAGTACATTAGCCACAAGATAGGTTTTCTTCATATGTGAGAAGCAATTATTATTATAGCATGCATGAACCTAAAACAAGTTTTGATCAGGCTACTATTGTGACTACTTAAAAGAATTTTCACTGAAATTTTCAGCAGCTCTGTATTTCTTCTGTCTGATGATCTAGAAAGTCCATGTAAAGTAGGTATCGTTGAGGCAGAACCAAAAAAAAAAATAAATAAGAAAGAGGAAAGGAGGAAGATAATCTAGAAGTGGAGAATCCCAAGCTTTCCTTGGCAAATAGTAAGATGATGTAAGCAATGTCCCTAGAAGCACCAAGCATCACTAGGTGGGGCCACTATGTTCAGATGAGATAAACTAAAAAAACATCCTATTCTCACTTCCTCCATCATTCTAATACCCACCTATCATCCCCATCAGTCTCCTCTCTCTCACTTTGATCTAAACCCTTCAAACAGTTAATTATAAGCATTAATCCATGCACACTCTCCGTTCTTCTTATTGATTCTTTGACCCTCCACATAACTTGGAAACTTGTTTTCTGAAGACCCCAAAATAGAACAAGAAAAGAAAAATGATTTCCTGGGAAGAAGAAACAGCAACAATAGATTATGAAACAGCAGCAAACAAACAACAAGGCGAACTATTGCTCGCAGAAGGGACGGAGGAAGAGGTGGAGGAGGATCAACATCAAGGAGATGAGTGGCTAAATTTAAGTCTAGGAAGCAGTAACATGATATCAACGGCTGGAGATCACCATAGCAACTCAGAATCACAAAAATCAAGGCCTAGTTCTGGCAAGGTATTTTCTTGCAACTTCTGCATGAGAAAGTTCCACAGTTCGCAGGCATTAGGGGGTCACCAGAACGCTCACAAGAGGGAAAGAGGTGCGGCCAGGAGATACCAAACCCACAGAATGATGTCAATGATGGGATTGCCTCTCAACAGTTCCATGGTCAGATCGCTCGGCGTTCTCCCTCATTCACTCGTTCACAAGCCTGCTGCAGCAGGTAGGCTTAATGGAACACCAATCACAGCCAGATTTAGCACTGACCCAACTGCAGGGTTTGGACTGGTCTGGACACCCTTTCAGCTTGAGGAAGCAGTGGACTTGATTTGGCCTGGAAGCTTCCGTTTTAATCCGCATGTCATGGAGCCACCACAGCCAACAGAGCCTGCTCATCCTCTCAAGCTTGACTTAAACCTCAAACTATGATCTCTCTTGGTCTACCCTTGCAAATTAATTAATATGTATCTTACTTTTTGTTGTCTACTATATGTAAGAAGA
Organism: Artocarpus hirsutus; assembly: GCA_946598075.1. NCBI lineage: Eukaryota > Viridiplantae > Streptophyta > Magnoliopsida > Rosales > Moraceae > Artocarpus > Artocarpus hirsutus. The sequence continues at coordinate 102,424 of CAMOHE010046171.1, forward strand.
GGTTATTTTGTTTATGTTATAATAATCATAGTATATATCAGATTACAGAACTAACGGTTTAGGTAGTAAGGACTGTCTTGGACTATACTGCAGAAAGGCTGAGTGTCTCAGGATGCTTGTTTCTGTTCTGCCTAAAGAAAACTCAAACAAGAATTGTGAGTTGCCTTTTACTTTCTATGGCTGTAACAGTGCCAATAAAAGTGGGGAAAAAGGTTAAAAAGCGTATCTCCACCTTGTTGCTGTTCTCTTGATCATAGAATGCGTGCAATATCATGCTCATATGTCACTAGAGTCTGTTTTTTGCTCCTGTGGTTGTGGTTCAGCCAATTTTCTGCATGTTTCGTAATCTACCGGTTTAAAATAAAATCCTTTGGTTGGGTTCTTTTCTTTCTTTTTTTTTTCTCCCTCTTTTATTGCTTCAGATCAAATTATGTGCCAATGGCCAAAAATGCCCTGAGACGGTTATACAAACGTTTTCCTTTTAGAGAATGAACAAGAAGGAAATGAAAGCAGTTTGTCTTCACAAACAATGAAAATGTTGTGCAACTTCTTGACTAAATTGGTCATATGCATATTTTACAAGGAGTCAATCTAATACAAAACACGTGGAGGGTGATTCTGTTTCGGTGGTTGATATGATCCGGGATGGTTTTACCGGTGGTGTTGAAGGCCCTATTCTAAATGACATCAAAGTTTTGATGAGTGAAGTTGGGGGTGGTTCTTGTTGCTATGTTTCTCGTCAGTGTAACAAGCAGCCCACAACACACCAGCACAATATGCTTTTGCTCAGTTGAAGATTTACATTGGTTAGAAGAATATCCAAATTGTATTTTTGAAATTGTAAGTGCAGATATGGCTACAGTTTAAATAAAGCCCAGTGCACTGTCACCTCAAAAAAAAAAAAAAAAATCTATTACAAAACATACCGTGAAGGTTACTGCAACACATATTTCACAATGAATCAGGCTAATGTGAAACAAACAATGAAAATCAACGAGGGATATAATTATTTTGATACCGTGTATTTTAGAAAAATATTATATTGATCCCTTGCAGTTTAGAAAATATCAAAATAGTATCTTATAGTTTTTACAAATATAATTTTGGTACCTTGAATTTGTGTTTTTATAATGTGAAATTTTCTTTTAAACTTTTTATTAATGAATTCTAAATTAATTTTGTAAAACTATAACTGAAAATCATGCGGACTTATTCATTTTTTTTTTTTGGCATTATTTACATTTATTTTATTAAAGGGTGTAGTATGATACAATATGGACAGAATACTATCATCTTGGTACGGTAAAGGTATGTATTATATCTACAAAAATTTAAAATTTATTTTTTAATTTAACAACTATTATAATTAAAAGGATTGATAATTATAATAGTCCTTAAACTTTTAAATATGTGAGGCAAAAAAGTCCTTGAATTAAAGTTTAATTGCTACAATATCCTTACTGTTACAATTTTGATGGAACATGTGATGCACAAGATCATTGATATAAGGCACCGGTCATGCTACACACCATTTACTAAGAGAAGGTGAGTCTAGCAGCGTAAAACCTACAAATGAAGCCCAACTTGTATTAGTGTTGGTACTTAACACTAATGGTTTCCGTAGCATTTTTTCATGCGCAATTCAATGACCCATTTTTTATGCTCATAAATGTAAAATTGTCATATTAAAATTTTGGGAATAAATTTTTTTTTTTTCTGAAAATAAGCTATACAATAGCAAAATCAACCATTAATCTTAATTAGAGAGCTATTTGTTGTTGGGCTGTGCTAGGAAAATAGTAGAGGTCACAGTGATGCCAGCAAAGCGTTGAGGGAGGCTGTTGGTTCAGGGGAGGGGTTGTGTTTTGCCAGCGTTAGGAAAATGAGGAGGGGTTGTTTGCGATGGCTCTGCAAAAAAGAAGGGTTGTCATGGCGGACTAAAAGAAGGAGTTGTCAAGGCAGACTAGGAGCGAGTGATGCATAGTGGTAGAGGAGATCTTGCCAGTATGAACGTGATGCTTCCTGACTGTACTGTGATGCTAACAAGATTTAGAATGACCCAATAACTAATTTTTTTTGCTTGTTTTTAGTTGGAGTTATTAACCAAAATTAAAATTAAAGATTTATATGTACTTTTAAGCCAAATATATAATCACTTCTAAAATAAACGTTCGATGGTAAGCTATGAGCATGAAATTAACCTCGTTACATCTTATATAAAATAGTTGGGGGAATAGATTTTCATTTCTTTTTAATATGGAACTCTTGCTTTCAAATTTGATTTTTTTTTTTTTTTTAACTCTAAGACGCATAAAGAATGATAAATATTTTGAAACTCAAAATAGCACAAACTTGTCGTTCGGTTTGATTTTGGTTAAACGACCAACGGAGTTCCTTTTTGCAATCGGTTTCGTCGATTGGAGGCGGTAGGTGGTCCGAAATAAGAAGAAAACATGCATGAGAAACGGAAAAGAAAACATGGGCAATTTGCCACTTATGATGGTGAAGTACAATAACAAAAATCATCAAAAATGGTTAATAAACTATTGACGTTTGGCTGATATGCGTTGAGGGTGCCGTTGCCGGGGTTGAAGGGTCGCTTGCTCTTGAGAGGCTGATATGCGTTGGTAGGTGATAAGTTTGAGGGAAAAAAACATATTAATCTCGGACCTGGGATTATTATTTTCATCTGTTTTGGGAGGATTATTAATTCCATGAATGGGGATTATTTATGGTCAATAGATTATCTATGCAGTCAAAATTTACCATCAAACATGAGATTATTTATCCTTGTCCCAATTCTAATCCCTGTTTGCAGGGTCAAAAAGAGTTATGAAGTGCACAATTGATATGACACGAGATCTTGCAAAATAATTAGGTCGTTCCTTTTCATTAGAAGCCGAAATTTTAAACACTCGAACTAGTTGTGTCATGCATGTAATTTATCAGATGATAAACAAATCAATCTAAAAGATTGAATTTGGAGTTGTATTTATCAAGTAAGACTTAAAAACAAAAAATTTCAATAGTGAAGATATAGTTTTACAAACATATTGCATGATAGGACCAGATTTGACTAGTTGTACCGTAATTCACTTTAAGAGTTAGATGGCACCTGTTGTGCAATAGAGGCCTGAAAACCTTAATGTTAGAGTATATGGTAGTATATGGTTACATGTTAAAACATGAAATTAGATGGAAGTTTTTTTTTTTTTGTCTTTTGCCTAAAAGAACATTACATGGTACGACCATATTTAACTAATTGTATCGTTATTTGGATCACGCTTTAAACCATACCTACTAAGCAAAAAAGGCATGATAACCTTTTTTTATTGCAAATGCACCCTACGTACCCCTCTTTCCCAAAATTGTCCCTCTATGGATTTGAACTTCACTCCGCCCCTCCCAGCCACTAGGCTAGCTTCAATGGTATAAGGCGTGATAACTTTAATGCTAGAGTGTATGAAACATATTAAAAACATGAAATTATATAAGAAGTTACTGTAACTAATAAAAAATGAACCCTAATATGAAACAAAAAAGCACGACGAAATAGAGTACATGTTCTTCAATGTGTATAGTTTACATGTTCCTTCATTTGGAACATATTAAAATGGTAGTAAAAGTCCGTTTTACCTTGCCTTTTGAGGTTACTTTTACTTTGAGTGTTTGGGTGCTAGGAAAGTGTGAGAAAGTGCAGGTAAATAAAAGAGAGAATTCTAGACCTAGAGAATGTTCTGGAGACAGTTTTTTGTGAAATGCTCGCGTGAGTTGCGTAGCTCACTGAGCTGATATTTATATTAATTAAGAGATCAGTTATACATTTAGACTTGTTACAACTGATTCATAACTTCCTATAACAGAAAGACTAACAACTTGCTTTAAGCTGACATTAGCTAACTTCTCAGTTGACCTTCTTCTTCAACACTTTAATTTATAAAATAATCTACAAGGTGCTTGAGAGACTATTTTTGCCCACAAATTTAAAAACGTTTTGTCAAACATAAAATTTGAGGAGAGCCAATTGCTTCAAGTGTCATTGTTTAAATTCATCGAAATATTTTTAGTAATAAACTATAATTTTCAATGTACTTATTTTATCTATCTTCTATGACAATATATATGTTTATTTACATATATATTTACATTTAAATGTTTTCTTAAAAACTACGAATTCTTTAATAAATACACTATATCAAATTTATAAAAATATATATTTAATGGAAGTAATTTATTTTTGGAGACATGTGCCAGGTAATAAAATTAAAATTATATTTTTGAAAATTTTGATGTAAAAAATTATGAATGTTGATTGCAGTATTTGGAATATAGCTAAAACAAATGTGTAGTAAAATATTTTATTAAATAAAAATAAATATCTATTTTATTTATTATGCACCATTGCAACAATTTTATTCATAGTTACTAAATACCTAAATTCTATTTTTAGTAGCCAAACAGTTTTTTTCTAAAAAAATTACCAAACGCCAGCCTTTTTTTGGCCACATTAATTTTTTATTAGTAGCACAACACAAAAAAAAATTTCAATCACACAAAAATTTCAAACTAGCTTTATGTCATTTCAAAATTGTATCCTCATATCTCGAGAAAAAAAATTTTTTTTTTTTTTTTCAGGAAACGAAACGCCATCTTTTCCCTTTTGAATTTTTAACCTATTTCAATTAATAACTTCAAATTTATTTATGAAATATATATATATATATATATGTATATTAGCACCCATTTAGAGTTAGCCCTTGTCTGGCTAAAGTGTTCGATATATAATTTGATAAAAATTTGAAATGACAATGTTTAGAAAATGTCATAAAGTTTTAAACATGCTTTACAACAACGGTTGTTACGCTTCTTAAATGTGCGGATGGAGGAAATGTCAATGAGCCCAAATACGTAGGATTTGTCCTTAAAAATAGTTGTTAACATGCTCCATAAACGACGGCATTTTCTAAATAAAGAAGAAGGACAGGACTGCGTTTTGATGCTTCTTGTTTATCACAAAAAAGGTTGTCAATCATTTCTTTATATTTCAATTCTATATTATCATTTGTTACAAAAAATTCTATAATCTTTGTTTAACAAAGCCCATCTCCAAGTCCCAGACCATATGCAGCGAATGCTTGGTTTTCTATTTCACTAAGTCCAAAAAAAAAAAAAAAACTGAACAATATTGTTCACAAACCATAACACATTCGAGATAAACTACAAGAAAATGTATTTCTTATTTTCTGTTTCTTTTAATAAATTATACACATTCCACGACCATAATAAAAGAAAGTAAATTAAATCTTCTTAATATAAATACCAGTTTTTACATCCTCAAATATGACCAGGGACTTTAAGCACTTCCGTCTTATGCAGGATAATCGGAAGTCTCTCGCTGATGATACTTGGGTCACTGTAGGAAGCGGAGTCAGTAGGATATCCTTTCTGCACATTTTAATTAGCTAATCAACGCAACACGAAATGCATGAAAATCTGCTTCACAATTGAATTTTCTCTCGTCATATACTTGTCAGGGAACCAGCAGGAAGCGGAAAATAGTAGCATTAAGAAAAAACTAAATAGTAACCTAATTATTGCCCGAGTAGCTTTATCACATCTACACAGCTTGGAATTTTTCTTTTAAAATAAACCTTTTGCTTGCCAGTGAACATAATTTTGTTTCCAAACCAAAAAATAATATTTCATTGTCTAAGCTGAAACTGTATTTGAAATTGAAACTACTGAAACAGAGAAAGACGAGATCATCGGCGAGACAGATAATATATAAACAATAAGCTCATGACGCATAAACTTACCACAGATAAAGCTTGAAATGTGGCTTCTCTCCAGCAGGTTTCTCGAAGAATAGTGGGACTTGCATTGTCACCAAATACGCAATGCATACGAGTGTCCCTTAGTCTCATAAGCACTCCATCAACTCTAAGCTGTGAAAAGAATTGGTTTAGTGATCAATAAAGTTAAGAAATCAGAAGAAATAAAAGAGAGAACATAATCGCGAGTGTCTCCAGGGTTATACAAGACAATTTGTATTCCTTTTGAAATGGTTCAATGTTTGCTATGCCTATTCCAGCTAAATGGTCATAAGATCAATATTAAGATACTTACATACTTGTGTGGAAATTTGTGACTCACTGTTTTATTTCTAGGAAGTAATTGCTAAAATTTAGTTCATGTTGTTTCCTAGATGAAAGGATTTAGGTACTGATTTACCCAATCCTCTCACTTTGTTAATTTCCAGTTTTGGCTTTGCTACACTTCCTCTCTATTTAGTTGTGTAATTTGCTATTCATAAAATAATGAGTATTACTCAATTTCATTCTCAAAATTCCACATGGTACCGACGCCCTCTCTGAACCACTTCAATATTTTTTCCCAATGACCAAACACGGCATGGCCATAGAAAATCAAACCTCATCCTTATCGGAAGTTACTTCAGATTTCTGAACCTTCCATCGCTAGCACTGTCACTAGCACTCATGGCGTTGCAGAAAGTGTTTCTCTTCCCATTATAGGGGACAAACTGAATGGGACCAATTACCTTCAATGGTCGCAGTCCGTCATGATGTACATCAGTGGAAAGGGGAAGGATGAATATCTCACAGGCAAAGCCGTTCCTCCAAAGGCAGGAGATCCCAAATTTAAACTTTGGAAAACAGAGAATAATATGGTCATGTCATGGTTGGTCAATTTCATGACCAACGAGATAGGTGAAAATTTCTTGCTCTATAGCATGGCTCAAGAAATATGAGGCGCTGCGAAAGAATTCTATTTGAGCAAACAGAATACCTCAGCAATTTTTGAGATAAAGACCACGCTCCATGATCTTCAACAAGGAAATCTTTCTGTCACACAATTCTACAATATTCTCACTCGTCACTGGCAGCAACTAGACATGTTTGAAGACCATAAATGGGGTTGCTCGAATGATGCCAAGAAGCTCAGAGATTTCGTGGAAAAGAAGAGAATTTTTAAGTTCTTGATGGGACTCAACAAGAACTTAGATGAGGTGCGAGGAAGGATACTAGGGACAAAACCTTTACCAAGCATCCGATAGCTGTTCTCTGAGGTGCACAAAGAAGAAAGCCGGAAGAAAATGATGCTGGGAGAGTCATCTGCTGCTCCTACCAGAGATAATTCATCTCCCCTAGCAGCCCGAGGAGTCCAAAACGCCAGCAATGACAATCGATCAAAGAAAGGGAGACCATGGTGCATTCATTGCCAAAAACCAAGCCACACCCGTGAGAAATGCTAGAAAATACACGACAAACCTACAGATTTAGTCTTTGAGACTTGCTCTCGATAAAGAAATATGTGGAAATCATGTTGCTGCCGAAGAAGGAACCCCTGCTTCCACAGAATCCAGTCCTTTCAACAAGGAACAACTTGAAGCACTTCAAAAGATGTTCTCACAACAAATATCTACTTAGAGTATCATCGGAACAGGATCTTTGGCACACAAAAGTAATTATTTAAACGCTCTCACTGCAAATTCCAAAAACAGGGGCCTGTGGATAGTTGACTCTGGTGTGCTTGATCACACGACTGGAGATGCCTCGCTTTTCCATCATTACAATCCATGCAAAGGTCTTGCTGTAAAACTAGCCGATGGGTCTCTTTCCAAAGTATCTGGAACAGGTTCTATTGTTCTCGCAAAGGACCTAACATTAAATTCAGTACTTCATGTTCCCAACCTGGGCTGCAACCTTTTGTCAGTGAGTAAACTCTCTCAAGGACTTAACTTCGTTGCTAAATTCTTCTTGGATTTGCATCAATTTTAGGTTTTAAATTCGGGGAGGACAATTGACAGTGCTAGGATGTGCTCAAGCCTTTATCTTCTCAAAATTGGTGAACCACCTAGAAGACAAATTCACAATGCAGTATGTGTTGAGTCCAAGAGTTAGTTTAATAAAAGCTTAACTTCTATTGAAAAGTCCAATAAGGATAGTGCGGTCATGTTATGGCACTATCATCTCGGTCATCCTAATTTTTTGTATCTTCAAAAATTATTTCCATCTTTACTTATGAATAAAAATTCAAGACTGTTACAACGCGAGGTGTGTCAATATTCAAAGCATGTTTGTAATTTTTATCACATTCAACCATACAAAGCATCTCATCCTTTTTCTATGATTCACAGTGATGTATTGGGGCCATCTAGAATAAAAAATGTCACTAAAACTAGGTGGTTTATGTCTTTTGTTGATGATCACATTAGAATTACATGGTTGTTTCTCATGAACGAAAAATCTATCAGTCAAATTTTCAAAAGGTTGAACACTATGGTTCAAACACAATTTCAAACTAAAATACAAGTGTTGAAAACTGAAAATGCAAGAGAATATCTTAAGACAATTCTAGGTGATTATCTTGGGAGCCAGGGCATTGTTCATCAAAGTTCTTGCGTCGATACACCCCAACAAAATAGGGTGGCATAAAGAAAAATAGAGATTCTGAGGTTGTCCGTTCACTTATGTTCACTACACATGTTTCAAAATTTTTCTAGGTGAAACAATCTTAACAACTACTTATTTGATAAACAGAATGCCTTCTCTGAGTCTTGAAGTTTCAAACACCTTACCATGTTCTTCTTCAATTTTTCCCCAATAGTCATGTCTTATCCACTCTTTCCTTTAAGGTACTTGGTTGTTCAACGTTCGTTCATAAGTTTGTTCATATTCATGCCCAACACCACAACAAACTTGATCCTAAGGCTCTCAAATACATATTCGTAGGGTACTCCTCAAATCAAAAAGGGTATAAATGCTATTCTTCGATTACTCGAAAATTCTACAATTCTATGGATGTCTCATTCTTTGAACATCAACCCTTTTATCCCAAAACTGATATTCAAAGGGAGAATTTCACTTGAGAAAATCAGCTTTGAGACATTGATGTCATGGATTTATCTTATAGTCATGATACACCTCCAACCGAGTCACATCAACCATCCCAACCAGATACAAACAAAGATGTTGAGCCCAAATCTGACACCCAAATAAAATACCAAACCCCTCAGCATTCCATTCCCATACAGCCTGCGGAAACTAGTGAGTTACATGTCTATACCAGGAGGCACAAGACTCGAGAAGGGAAAGAACTGCTGCCAGCCAATCACAATCATAAGTCCAACCTGGTTCTAGAATCACAAAATTCACCAGGTAATACTCGTCCCAACTCTCCTCCCAGTAATTTGCCCAATGAAGATCTTGATAGACCTATCGCCTTGAGAAAAGGCACACGGTCATGTACTAATCATCCCATTTATAATTTTATCTCGTATGGGACATTGTCCCCCAGTCACAGTGATGATCATGAGTCCAACATGATTCTAGGATCACAAAATTCACCAGGAAATACTGGTCCCAACTTTGCTCCCAGTTATCTGCCTGATGAAGATCTTGATAGACCTATCGTCTAGAGAAAAGACACATGGTCATGTCCTAATCATCCCGTTTATAATTTTATCTTGTATTGGACATTGTCAACCCTGTCACCGTGCTTTTGTTAGCAATCTTGACAAAATACAAGTTCCCAATTCAATTCATGAAGCTCTTCACATACCGGAATGGAAAGAGGCTATTTGGGAAGAAATCCGAGCTCTAGAAAAGAATGGAACGTGGGTGATATCTGAGTTGCCACGGGGAAAACATCCTGTGGGCTGCAAGTAGATTTTTACTATTAAACATAATTCAGATGGGAGTGTCAACAAATTTAAAGCTCATCTTGCGGCTAAAAGATTCACACAATCCTATGGGATAGATTACCAGGAGACTTGCACCTATAGCCAAACTCAATATTGTTCAAGTATTGCTCTCATTGGCTTCCAATCTCGACTGGCCTCTCTATCAGCTAGATGTGAAGAACGTGTTTCTTAATGGTGATCTTGAAGAGGAAGTGTATATAGAGATCCCACCTAGATTTGATACTCCAGCCAATACCAACAAAGTCTGCAAAGTCAAGAAGTCCTTGTATGGACTCAAACAGTCACCGAGAGCACGGTTTGACAGGTTCAACAAGACAATAAGGAAGTTTGGGTATGATCAATGTCAGACAGACTACACCATGTTTGTCAAACACTCACCTTCGGGAAAGAAAGAAATATTTATCGTGTATGTTGATGACATCATCTTGACCGGACATCATGATGAAGAAATTCTAAAACTCAAAAGCTTTCTAGCTAAAGAGTTTGAGATCAAAGATTTGGGTAATCTCAAATACTTCCTTAGCATGGAAGTAGCTCGGTCCAAGAAAGGTATTTCAGTTTCTCACCAGAAGTATGTGCTAGATCTCTTGAAAAAAAGAGGAATGCTCGGATGTAAGCCAACTGACACCCCATGGACTCCACTACAAAATTGGGAAGCAAAGACAGTAGTGCACCAATTGACAAATGAAGATATCAAAGACTAGCCAGGAACTCATTTATCTGTCTCGTACCAGACCGGATATCAGTTTTGCTGTAAGTGTGGTGAGTCAATTCATGAATAGTCTAACAGAAGAACACATAGAGGAAAATGACACCAGGTAAAGGATTGTTCTTCCATAAGATAGCAAACAAGGAGGTTGATATATTTACTTATGCCAATTGGGCAAGATCTGTAACTGATAGACGATCAACCTCAAGATATTGTACTTGTGCCTGGGGTAATTTGGTTACTAGGCGGAGCAAAAAGCAATTAGTAGCGTCACGTAGCAGCACAAAAATAGAATTCAAGGCCCTTACACATAACATTTGTAAGGGAATTTGGTTGAAAAGAGTACTTTATGAGCTAGGAGTTCCTATCTTGGGGTCCATGATGATGTTTTGTGATAATCAGTCAACAATTAGTATATCTGAGAATCCAGT
>CAMOHE010046172.1:0-22795 GCA_946598075.1 Artocarpus hirsutus
GTGGAGAGGATTGAGGGAGAGTTTTTACGTGAAAACAAAAATGATGGAGGAGATCAACTATTTCTTATTAAATCAGAATTATTTTTACGTGAAATGGAGTGATTTGTGGGGGAATTAAGTTCTAAATTTGATAGCAAATTTTTCCCAAATGGGCGTGCATAATCTTGGAAAAATTGAGGAGAGTTTGGGAAGAGTCAACCAATCTTTCAAACTTACCATATTTCGAGTCTTAAAAAAAAAGTCAAAAATTCCATTACCATAATTAAAAAAATCAATCCAATAATCATTATCTAGTCACATATTTATCTCAATCACAAAATTTGGAGAGATTTTTGCTGTCTGCTCGTCAGCTTTTATCGGCCTGCCGATCTCTCACTTCGGCCTGCCAATCTTGTGAAGTTTGGCCTACCGATGATATACCATCGGCTTGCCGTTTTGAGAGGATCATTTCGGCCTGTCGAACTAAATGGTCTAGCCTACCGATCTGCCCTAACATACCAAAAATCATCCAAAACATTAAATTATCATAAAATTATGATTAAACATATAACATTAATAACAAGAACACTTGAGCACATCAATTCCATATGAGCGTCACATGTCATAGCACTTAAAATAAAATGGTTAGCACCATTATATTATATATCATACACATAACATAAATATATCACTTAATGTCGTTATTAACATGACATAATCCGTTACATAAAAATTTGGTGGGTGTTACAGCCGAAATAAATCTCACGGAACGGTAGGCCGATAAATATAATCGACAGGCCAGACGTCAAACCTTCGGCAGGTCGAACTGAGTGATCGGTAGGCCGAAGACTGCTGACGAGCAATCAGCAGAAATCACTCAAAATTAGTGATTGAGATGATTGGATATTGGATGATGATTTTTGATTGATTGGCATATTTTTGGATTAAGATCTTCAATTAAGGAAATGAAATAGTTGACTTTTGATTGATTGGATTTAATTGATATGGTTTCCTCTTATAAAATTTTGAAATATGGTAAGTGGAGCTATATCATTGATTTTTCCTTAATCTCCTCCATTCCCACGTGATTTTTGGCCCTAATTTAATCAAAAAATTCTGATTTTAATAGAGTTTGTGACCTCCTGCATTATTTTAATTTTTCTTTCACAAAAAAAAAGAAGAAGAAAATTCTCTCTCTCTCGCGTTTCCTCTCTCTCACTCTCTCTTTTCTTCACATTCTTCTCCTTCCTCCCCCTCTCTATTCCTCTGCTATAATTTGAATTAAGTGTTGAAATTTCTTTGGCGTTATTCCAAGGAGGTTTGAGAAGAAAATTGTTAAAGGTAAGAACTTACTTTTCGGTGTTTATGAAATTTTTGTTACCCTATAATCCGACCCCCATATCTTTGCGTACAAATTTTCATTTGCACTCAATTTTTAGTATGGTGTTTATGCATGTGTTATGTAATACTCCTTCAAATTTCACGTTCATTAGATTTATCTATGATAAAGTTATGAATTATCTCCTCTCTGCCTCTCATAAAAATTATTGCTGATTGTTTATGTGCACATAAATGTAGTTTTGTTTATAGAGTAAATGATTGATATTTCCCACGAGATTTTACAAATATGTTAATGTATATGTTAGATTATGAATTGGAAATTCTTATGAGAATACGATATATATATTTCATGTGTTATGAAATTTTTATAAAAGCTAGGTTTTTTAGGCTGTTTTAATGATTAATTGTTGAACTTTTATTGTGTGATGTTTTGTATGATTTAATAAATTTATTTGATGAGGAAATATTTTTGTGCTATTATAATTATATGTTAATATGTTGTTATATGAGTTTAAGGGTCAAAGTATTTTAATTATTGGAATTATTTTAAAATATAGATGATTTAATATGTGAATGTAAAATTAGGATTTGTCCACTGTTTTTCTTATGGCTGGCAAAATTTTTTTAGTATGATGTATGATATGTTTGAGACATTAAATGAAATTTTTATGACTAAAGAAAAATCATGGTAATATGTGTATATGTTATCTTTGTTCCTGCCAAATTTGATACCCTAATTGAGTGTGATAGTTGAGTTATTGAATTAAGAATTCATGGAGGTCAGAAAATGTTTGTGTTGATAATCTTGTTCTAATGATTTATGGTTAATGAAATATGTTATAAATTTATGTTTTAATAGATGAATGTACGTGTGATGGAAATGGATGTTTTGTTGTGATGGTTAATTCATTGAAAACACATGTTAATTGTTATTGTTTAAATGAATGCATGACATGAACACAATATGAAGTGAGCACATCGAGACCGCGGCGTCATTACCTACAAGTTAAGGTTAAGTAAGCTTATTAAGATAAGTACATTCACACCTGCAATATAATGAGTTTATGAAAAGTTTGAAATCTATTTTCATGATGGTTTTATGATGATTTCTCATTATGTTTATACATAAAGTATTATTATCGAAGTTTTTAATGTATAAAAGTTTATGTATGTTTTGATGATAATGTTTTTCAAAGCATGAAAGTATAAATATGTATATATGTATCACCTAAACAAGTATTGCACACTCAATGATATGTTAAGTTATGATATGATGTTATGTTTGGTTTGGGATTAGCTACCCCTATCCTCTCACGACGGCGCTCCTATGATGATGATTTTATAGTGTAACACTTGGGCCTTTAAGATAAAATAAATAAAGTTTTAATATCGTCAATGTAATGAAAGATATGTTCCATATGGAATTGTGCCTAGTGCACTATTATGATGATGATGATGATGTTCATAAAATGTTTTTAAGTTGTGAGATTTACAAATGTACTTACTAAGTATTAGCTTAATCAAGTTTTAGATCATGTTGTAGATAAAAGTAAGAGAGTTATGGATTAGGTGGAGGACACTAATGGGCATGTGAACCAAAGATAATAAATTTCAAATGAAAAACGTCAAGGAAGAAATTCCCTTTAAAATTAATGAACTATGTTTTATAATTTTTAGAGTATGTTTATTTGATGGACTTTTGAGATTTAAACTATGACATTTTAACTTTATAGTTTTATCATATGACTTCCGCATTTTAAATTATTGAGATTTATTTTAAGAAATGGATTTTTAACTGTCAGTTGACCTATCGACCATTATTGGTCGAATTGCCGATGCATGGTCGGCTAGCCGATTACCCTGTATCGGCCTGCCGATCTTATCGAATTTTGAAACCTGTTTTGCAAAGCCTCAGGCGGCCTGTCGAAGTGTGTATGCAGATTTTATTAATGTTTAAAAAAAAATGTATGCATAGATCTTGGGTATGTTTTCCAAATTATGTTTTCAAATTATCTTATAAAATAATTTATCCTATAATAAAAGTATGTAACGAATGAATGTAACGACATATATTACGTCCGTAAAAGGGGCGTTACAATCTGAATCTTTGCAAAATGGATTGATAAAAGGTAATGTCACGTGGAGCAGAAAGAAATTCTAAGGAAATTAATTGGCTTATGGGCTTCTCAGTCTCACCCTTCAATAATGATTCTTTACATGATTAGGCCATTTACAAAGGGACCTCTCTTCCCTTCTTCTTCTTCTTCTTTTTTTCCTCCTCATACCCAATAATAGCTTCTTTTATGTCCTGTTCTCTTTCTTTCTTAGTCAGCGCATCCAATTGTTTTTGCTCGTCCGTCCCCTACCCACGTCACACTAAGATTACAAGTTAAAATTCGCATACTAAAGAGCGTCTATCAACATGCATAAAAGAAAAGAAAAATAATAAAATAATGTTCAAATTGCCAACTTGTGCCAAATAATTCAACAAAAAAAGCAAAAAAAATTAAAAAAATAATGAATAATGTTCATTTAAGGCCTATAAATACTAGGCTTCATAGCGCAGTTTTGCACCCATTAGAATTTAAAAAAAAAAACACTCTTTTAATCTTAAGTTTTAGTTTTTAGTTAAGTTTTTAGTTTAAGTTTTTGTACAATATTTTTCAATTTATGTTGTAAAAATTCTGCTCAATAATATTTCGAATGTTTTTATTTTAAATATGCCTTTTTAATTTCTCTTTTTAGTTGAGATAAGATGGGGAATTATGAAAAAATTGCTTTAAATATGTTTAGTTTTTTTTAGTTTTCTAAACAGTTGTTGTGCAAAATTATTTTCTAAAAAATTCAGGATTTTAATATTTTCTTAGCTAGAACTCTGTCAAAATTCTATTTTTGATTTTTCGATGATATAGACTGGTACAGATAATGCTTAGAAAGACTTTGATTAGCCAGAAGAGAATGGCTTGGTAAATGCTTAACTTATTATTGTGGTTGTTATTTTAGCTAAGTGATACTAAAATTTTGCCTGTTTATTAAATTAGGTTTTTGCTAAAATGACACAATAAATGCTTGGTAATGCTTGATTTATTTTCGACATAGGATGGCATAATGTATTCTTAAACCAACTAATAAATAATTAGAAAAACTAAAATATGTTTAAGTTAATTGTCAGAATAGAACCTTTGAACTTTAACACTGTTATAATTATTGTTTTATCCCTTTTAATTAGTTGTTATTATCATTATTTGTATTGAAGTTATTTTGAATCAATTGCACTTATTATTAAAATTCCATTTTAATTTAAGTTACTTTTCTTGTTGTGGAAGTTTCAAAATAATAAAATTCTGAAAATAAAAAATGCTATAAAAATGTGTATATATTGTAAATATTTTGTAGATAATTAATATTAATCCTCATATTTTTCAGCTTTAAAATACATAAATAATTAATATAACAAATAGAGGAATACTATAGTAAGACCCCTAAAAAGTCTTATCAATAAGAATCTTTTTATATCTGTTAGATCAATATCCTACGGTTGAAAAACAGATAAGATCACCAGTAATACAACGAGTTCAAACACACAAAATTATTTTAAAAAATCCAAAAAAAAAAAAAAAACCAAAAACCAAAAGCTTAAAAAAGGCATAAATAGGAAACAAAGAAACAAAAGCCATGGTTGTCGGCAGCCCTTGGAGGTTGCTGGCTACCCAAAACAGGACGACTAGTCAACTGACTTTCGTCGATGGTCGCGACGTCACTTTACATCATCACCCACATAAAGGGGTCATCAACCGAGATCTCATCGAGTCCAGATCGCCTTGTCCAGACCAGATCAAGGAGGAGGCAGATCTCTGATAAGGAATGTTCTCCAAGCATGGAAAAGAAATCATGTATGGACTAAGCTAGGAAATAAGACAATCACAAACAAGTAAAGATTTCACTAATATTGGGCAAAAGCTTAATGTTTGACAAAGACTACAATTCTTGGGATAAGGATGAAACAAATCCCATTGATGTTGCCAATTCACAATTGAATTAGATCGACAAATACAGGAAGTCATCATCAGCAAAATAAAGATCATATTGCATCAATTATAGCGCATTTATTTTAAAAATCCAAAAATAAAAAATCCAAGAGTAAAAAAAAGAGATCGCCACCGCACCGGTCATGGTTCTTGTGGTCGAAGGGCCGTCGCTTCTATCTCCAATAACTGCAACCCACACGAGGGACCACCAGGGGGCATGAAGTGTCATTATGATCATAGGAGGGAGGTAGTGATTTCTTGCGATGGTTCTGCGGGTAGAGGCGAAGTTTGTCATCTCGCCGAGGGTCACGAGCTAACGCGATTCCATCACGATCTATTTTCATGGGTCGTAAATCTCTTGGGACCTCCATGGGTTTGACCCTTTCGGCTGCTTACCTTCGCCATCTTTCAACCCTCCAATCGGCAAGTCCAACATTAGAGATCCACAAAACTCATGTTGCGATTTCTTCAATAGGTTGTTTGCGAACTTGCCACTACACCACTGCAACAGCCATCGACCCATTGCTGTTGAGCAACCCACCCGTTCCTCCCCTGCCTCTTCCTCTACTGGCCAATAGGGTCGTAAATGTTTCTTTTTTTCTTTTTTTAATATTTTTAATTATTTTTTTGGAAATTAGGATTATATATGGTTGTGTCTATTTTGGTTTACGTAGGCTTTCATTTTAAAACCACAGATCTTTCATCCAAGGGTTAGGGAAAAACTTGTTAAAAAAAGTCTTACCTCTAAGACTTTTTTTTTTGTAGGGTTTTACCATTGTTTTACCCTAACAAATATACTAGACTTTAGCATTATCTTTCTCTATAGGTTCGACCATAGATTCATCGAATTTTATTATTTAGACAATCTTATACTTAGACTTATACCATATTGCACTTACCGAACAATGTCACTCTTCCATATCCTTCTCCTTTTTTAATTGTCCTTTTTTCTTTCTTGTTTGTTCTGTTTTTTTTTTTTTACCCTTGTGTTTTATTTGTTTCCTTACTTAATTCAAAATAGCATAATGCTGTCTACTTTTTTTCTCATTCTTCTTAGTGTTTTTTTTTAATAAAATTGTATACTGAAGAAATGAAAAAAAAAAAACTTCCATTATCTAAACGTTACTGTTGAGGCTTTCAAAATCTACTTTAATGTTCGTGGATGCCCTTTATAGGGTTTCTCAGACTTTTTTTTTAAATTACAACAAATAATCCAAATTTTAATCATTTGGAAATAAATAGCACATTTTCTATAATTAGAAATGAGTTATTTTTATTTTAATACCCTGCATTTTGAGGATATTGAAAAATTGTACATTGTATTTTGAACTTTAAAACTTTTATACCTTTAGATTTTAAATTTATGCTAAATTCTTTCATTTTTTTCTCAGTCAATAGTTAATTTTGACTATAAAAGTTCTAAACACTCTTAAAGAAAAATTGAGAAATGCATAAAAAATTTGAAAAAAAGCTAAAAATTTTCAAAATGTGAAAGACATTTAAATATTTTACACAGTCAAAATTAAACTTTGGCCTAAAAAATGTAATAATTTAACGCTAATTTAAAATGTGAAAGTATAATAGTGTTGAAGTTCAATATAAAAGGTCTAAAATTATGATAACCTCAAAATACAAGGTATAAAAAATGAAAATAACCCATTAAAAATTAATGTCATCTTTATAGGTTGTTTGTGAGAGAGGTTGGAATTGAAAATGTTAGTTTGAAAACTATAGTATGTGAGAGCTTTACACTATAGCAACTTTTTTTTTTGTTATAGTTGCTAAGAGTTTTACATTATTTGTTGGTTGGAACCTATTACCCTCCAGCTTCTTCATGTCACTAAAGCTTCAATCCTTGCCGTTGTCAGAGGAGCCGATGTTAGCGCTCCAATCACAGTCCATTCATCACTGCTAGAGATGCAAGATAGAGGCCGATGGAGCCGCATGATGTCATTGCTTAGGCTGACAAGGATGCAACAAAGCTCGACAATGACGAGATTTGTTAGCCGACAAGAACACTAACGGAGCTCGACAATGGTGCGATCTCTCAGGCTTGTGAACAACTGAGTTCTTCTCCAACACCGATTTGGTTTGCGAAGGTAGCTCTCCAGCAACGATTTGTTTGCGGCGGTAGTGGCTAGATCGTGCATGTCTAATGTGCTCATGTGTACTAGCTTTCGACAATAAAAAAGAGAAGATAAGGAGAGAGAAAATATTGTTAAGGTTTTTTTGGGAAGACGAAAGAGATAAGGTTACTTCTAGAATTTTATTAATGTAGTATTTGACAATGTGAGTTATAACCAGAAATTTTAGTTGCCACAATGAAAAGTTCTCACATGCTACGGCATCAAGAAAAAGTATGCTACTGTATAAAGCTTTCACATGATATAGCGTTTTCAACCAAAATTTGTTCAAACCATTGGTTCTAACCAATTCTCCCAAACACCCCATAAGTGTAAATGCATGTTTACCAAGGGGTGTTATTCGGTTAAAAACTGTCGGTTTTGGACGATTCGGTTACCGAACAGCAATTGTCGGTTTCTGGAGATGGCAAACCGAAACCGCACCACACACTAGAGTATTCGGTCGGTTAACCAACTGCTCTTGGCTCATTGTCGGTTCAGTTCGGTTCGGCAGAGGAAAGGATGAGTAAGAATGCTAACCCAAGTCTGCTAGGGTTTCAACAGAGGAGAGGATGAGAGAGGAGAGGGGCGACTAAAATCTAAAACTATAAAGTAGCAACACACAATGTTTTATTAGTTAATATTTTATTTGGTTCGGTTCAGTTTTAAACTGAACTGAAATTTTAGGACCAAATCCGAACCGAACATTTTTGATTTGTATGAAAACTGAATTTTTGGTTTTTGGTGGGGCGGTTTTTCGGTCAGTTTCAGTTTTTCGGTTTTTTGGTACAGCCCTATGTTTACCTCTAATTGGCCTATTTATTAAAGATTTCTAAAATTTGAACTATTAGTTCTAATTAGTGCTTTATTTTGACTTAAATCCCTTGTAATCCCTTTTTATCATTTTTTTTTTATTTTTAAGATATCATATTTCTATATTCGTCACAAATGTGACATATATAGGGATTATGTATTTGAGAGGTCGTTGTATGGTAACTCACGGTTGGCTTCTATATATATCTTTTTATTTTGCTATTTCAATTTTCATGATCAAGTATAGCATCTCACAAGTGCTGATTTAAATTACTCACACTGGAAACTTTAAAATTTGTAAGTATACTAGTTGAATTCTACGTACATTGCACGTGGGGTGTAATTTTAGAGTTCTGTCTATACATAAAAATATTATTTACTATGCCTTTATGTTTTAAATCATCTCATAATAAAGATCTTAACGAGCAAAGGTTACTAATTAATATGCAACTAATTCAAGCATCCTTGTGAGATTTGTTTTTTAAAATAATAAAGATTAGACAAGAAAATAAAATAATGACAATTCTGAAAATATATATTAATATGAATACACAGGAAAAAAAATACTGAAATGAAGTACATGAAGAAATCATTACATTATAGAAATTATGTTAACTGAAGCAAAAAAAAAAAAAGGAAAAAAACTTATGTTAAAATTATGCCAACAAGAACAAATTAAAGAGAATGTTTAGATTAGAAAATAACAATTAAAAGGATCCACTTAAAAAACTTTTAAAAGAAGGCACATTTCTGGAAAAAAAGAAGAAGATTGTTGCAGTGGACTAATTAGAAAGAAAATAATATTTAAATATACATTTTAGAAAAAAAAATCACTAAGATAATTAGGATAACAAAAGTAGTCATACAGATTTTTTTTTTATGAGTAGTCATAAAAACTTAGGTTCAATAATTTATTTAAGGAGAGATATATATAAAAGTGGTTATTGTGTATCAAGGATAAATTACGAGAAGAAAATATTTTCATTGTATATTTCAAAACCAAAAAATGATGTTGCATGAGAAAAAAAGAAGGGAAATAAATAAATAGATATAAGATTGTAAGAATAATAAAAAAAATCACAAAGAAAACTGAGAAAGAAACAACAAAAAGAGTGAAAAATAAAAAGAGGAAGAAAAAATAAAAAGAAAAAGGGAGAAAAAGAAGAAGGAATGACTAAGAAGCAAAAAAAAAAAAAAAAAAAAAAAAAAGGGAGTGAAACTCCCTTGACGGAATATATTGTTAAGATCATCTTGAAGTATTGGTGTCAATTTATACTGATAACATGACGATGATGATTAAAATCTTAAAATATGGGTATTTTTTTTCTCCAATGGCCCATGGAATATGTATTTTTATATTTTTGCCTGACATTTACTTTAAAGGACTATCAACCTTGACATTTTTAAAATATACAATTTTGTTACCAAACTTCACTTCTAATCAAATTACTTTCAACTAGAAGTTTTAAATGTCCCAAATTTAACCTTAATTTATAAGTCTGTTTTAGCTTTAATCCTTAATATCAGTTAAATATTGAAAAGAAGATACAATACACATGTGATGCAAATAGAACAATATTGTAAATGTAACACTATACTAACAAGATTTAAATTTCACGTGAACTTGATAAGAAATAACACTTTGCTACTAGAACATCATTTACATGTTGTCATTTTAGAAAGTCCGTTTGGTTCGAAAGTTTGAACCATAAACTCGAATAATTTTCTAGTATTTTCTCAGATTAATATTTAATTTTCTGTTTGATAAAAGTTATGGGAAACCACTTTTTTAGTTATAAATAATATAAAGTTCTTATATACTACAATAACAATAAAAAAAATCGCTACAATATAAAATTTTTATATACTATAGTAAAAATGGTTCTAATTAATAAATACCCACAACTCTTTTTAACACTCAATCAAATTTCCTTTAACCTTATAAACCGAAGGGGCATGGCCAATTACAGTTGTCGTTTACTTTATTATTTATTATTTCCACACAAGTATTTAATAAAACTAAAGGGGAAAAAAAAAATAGCACGAGCCAACTCGCCACGCAAGGTGACGGCCTGACGCGGTCGTTTACCATTGCTCTCGGGCGCCTTTTTACTTTGCTGACAACTCTGATGTGCTGTATGTGACTGATTGGTCTTTCAAGCAAGTCACCATACGATGATTGCTGACATGTTGCGCGCGCACACACACACCACGCTCTTTTCTTTTTTGGAAAGCACAAACTTATTCCCAACTATATTTACTTCCTTTGTTTATGCCTATTTAAGCTCCGTATGATGAGCAAATATTTTAATCCACTTTGTTCATTAAAAAAACTAAAACGGCATTATTTATACTTTTAAAATCCATTTTTTTAAGTTCATCTGTCTTTCTCCTACCTTACACATGCCTTTTTCAGTTTTACCAAATCAAGCTCAAGATATGCAATTAGGTTTGGAACCATTAATGTAACATTTCCATTTTTGTTTTCTTTGTATTTTATTTCTTTTACCCCTTAATGTTTTTTTTTGCTTTTCCATTTTTTGTGGTTTCTTTTTTTGGTGTGGGGTAAGACCCCTTTGACGGGTATAGAGTATAGAAAAAGAGAATTATTGGTAGAGTCGATAATTTTAGATATAGCACGATGACACGATATGAGAACGACACGAGATAAATAGGTTTGGACCCACGTATATTAATTGGGTCATAAATAGGTTGGACCTACGTATATTAATTGAGCCATAAATGGCCCAATTAATGGGGTATAGCACGATGATTATTGGTAGAGTCGATAATTTTGGATATAGCACGATGACACGATATGAGAACGACACGAGATAAATAGGTTTGGACCCACGTATATTAATTGGGTCATAAATAGGTTGGACCTACGTATATTAATTGGGCCATAAATGGGTTGGCACGAATAACACGAAAATAAACGTGTCAACACGACACGGCACAACCCGCCCGTTTATAGTACATTTAAACTTTAAATGATAAATGGGTTTAGACCCACGTATATTAATTGGGCCATAAATAGGTTAGACCTGCGTATATTAATTGGACCATAAATGGGTTGGCACGAATAACACAAAATAAATGTGTCAACAAAATACGGCACAACCCTCCCATTTATAGCACATTTAAACTTGAAATAAAAAAAATTTTATGTTTTTGTAGGTGCAAGGATCCTGATGAGGTATGCGTCATTGTATATGCCACCAGTCTATCACCCTGTTCAGTGAATGTTTGATGTCAAATGAGAGATTCTAATATATTTATTATAGTTTTATGGTTTGAAACTTACAGCGAGTCCCACATCAAAAGGAAATGAGAGAGCCTTTCTCTCGTTGTTCTCTATAAAAACACTATCGGTTTCTCTCTTTCAAATGCATTGTCGGTGAAGCTTTTTATAGCTTTGTCCAATTTTGGCTCTTTAAAATTTAAAGATTGAAAAAAAATACAGTTTAAAATATTCAATAATTAAATATTGTTATATTTTTTACGCTAATAAAGGCCTTTTAATTTATAGTTAAAATTATATAAAAAAAATTTATATCGTAAAAAAATTTTGTTAGTCAAAAGTTTAAAAAAAAATTTATATAATAAAAAATTATATAGTAAATATTTTTTAATTGTGTCGCGCAGTGTTATACGTGTTATAAGTGGGTCGTGTTTGTGTTTGTATTTCAAGCACGTTTATTAATCGTATCGTGTTTATGTTTAATCTAATCATATTATGTTGTAAATGTGTTGTTGCAAATACGACACGCGAATACGAATTGTCAACTCTAATTATTCGCAAAGAGCTCTATGAGCTATTGATGAATAAGGGAAATAGGAAAAAAAAAATTAAAGACTTGAGGGGTGTTTGGTAGTTGTGATTCGGATTATTTTCTTAGGTATAAATAATGTAAAATTTTTATATGTTATAATAACAATAAAAAAATAACTTTGGTATAACGCTTTTATATATTACAATAAAAACAATTCTAAGGAGTGATTTTCATTATCTTCTAATACACCTATCGGTGGTGTGAAGAATAAAGAAATATCGAAGAAATAGTCTCCTCCTAGCATTCCACGCTCTGTGAGATCCTCTAGGGTTTCTGAGAAATCCCTCCTTCCCATTTTTCCACATTTACCGTACGTAGTTCTTCTTCTTCTTCTTCTTTTTGGTAGATGTAGTTCTTCTTCTTCTACTTCTTCTAAATACGAACTCATTCTTTTTTTTCTGTGAATTTATTTATTTTTCTTGTTTTGGAAAGAGATTTGTTGTCTTTTTTTGGAGGGGGGGTTTTGCTATTTGGATTTTTCTTAGCATATATAGAAAAAAAAAAATTTACACGTACTTTTATTTTTTGTGATATTTATGAGTTTTTTGGTCGTCACTGTTCTTACAAATATCTATCGTACGGTTTCAGAGCTCCATAGCCAAACTCCAAATCTGTCTACACCAGAACTATTTTCAAGTTCTTCTAGGTACGGAAACCTTGTACAAAACTGTTATATTTTTATACCAATTTTTTTTTTTTGGTCAGATTTCTTCATTATTTATGGTATGATGCTTCTTTTGAGCTCCTGAATTTAAGGTTAAAGTACGTAAATGAAACTAAAAAAATACCCATTTTTCCATTGATGATTTTGTAGGATGGTGAGAGGGAAAATTCAGCTGCGAAGGATTGAGAATGCCACAAACCGGCAAGTGACTTTCTCCAAGAGACGAAATGGGCTGTTGAAGAAGGCTCACGAGCTCTCGGTTCTTTGCGATGTCGAAGTCGCTGTGATTATCTTCTCTCAGAAAGGCAGGCGCTATGAGTTCTCAAGCACTGAGTATGTTCCCTAATTTTTTTATTAGTTATTTTATTTTTTTCTCTTTAAGGAATGATTGACTAAACCCATGTTTCTTTCTTTTTCAAGTAGTTATATGTTTTCTTTGCCTCGTAACTTGTACACATAAACATCGTACTATGAATTTTTTGTCCCATAGGAAAAAAAAATGTGTATATATATATATATATATAATTGCAATTTGCTTGCAGTAAGGCATAGAGCATTGTTATGTTTGTGTGAGTGATACATATTTTGTTTGAGCGGTTTTCTAGCTCTTCATTGCTACTACAGACATTGCAAATGAACCTTGCCCATTCCCTCAGAGACCTCTAAAAAAAAAAGAAATAGGTATGCCATCTTAGCATTTCCCTTTTCTTCAAGTGTCCTCAAAATTATCACTAAAGCTAGTTCCTAGCTGTTGGGTTGTACGTGAAATTGCTTTTGGGTTGATCTTCTTTTAAAAATATCTTCATAAATTTTCTCTTTCCCTCACTTTATTTCGTTTCCAATTAATTGTAATTAATTATAAATCCATTTTGTAACCATAAGTCCACTTCTCAAGTGCAAATACAGTTACTCTTTAATTCTAATGGGGGTTCTAGTACTTCTTCATTTACAAGTATTCTTGGTGACTCTAATTATATGTATTTTGCAATTACATCACGAATGACGTCTATGAGTACTAGCTTTTAAAGTTCTATTGATAGTAGAGAGATTTTTTTTTTTTCTCGATCGATAGCTAGACGTACGTACGTTTTGATATTCACTCAGAATATAAAAGGAGGCCCCCTCATGGGCCAAAAATAGCAATAATTACCAGCTAGAGGTAAAAAAAAAAAAAAAAGAGGGTTTAACCAGCATTGAGTTCTCTGTATGTTGGTAAATAATTGTATGATATATACTTGTTATTAATTGTCTATGGTGCTCACATAGGAAGTGGCTGAGATTTTATGGAACTTTAATTAACAATTAGAGTTTGTTATGTTGAGTTTGTGTATGTTTCGGCATTTGCTTTGCAAACCATATGATGAAACTTATATCTCATTTAAAACGGACGATGACATTGATTCATATTAAATTAGCATAGAAGAGTTGGTAATTATTGATTACTACGGCCGAAGCTATTTATAAATAAAAAGTACTAAAAAAAATATGTAGGGGGCATGAGTGAATGCAATTAATACATATAATTACAAATTAATTAACATAAAAGTAGACATATGTACTTCATTGGTAAGTTATTGATTACTACAGCCCAAGCAATTTATAAATAAAAAGTACTAAAAAAACATATGTAGGGGGCATGAGTGAATGCAATACATATAATTACAAATTTTTTAACATTAATGGAGACATACGTAGTTCATCAGTATTCTAGTCCGCAATATATACACATATAACTGTACTACATGTATATATTCACTCGATAAGCTTCGGTTTTTCTCTTCTTTACTCTATAAAGCCATTATGAAAGTTGTCTTTATATTAGAGCAAGAGAAAAATCCTGTGGACGAGCATTTATGATGAAAATGCATGAAACTTCGTTAAAAAACTCTGAAATGTTCTACATCCCAAAGTCCGTGAATATGCATGATGCCATTGATTAACACTTTGCCCCGATATTTATAGGTATGATTAAAAGAAAAAATAATACTGTGAAAACATGTTTTTGTACATACACTTCTTCACTTATCATAGTTACTTGAAGCTTCCTGTGCTTGAATTCGAAGCTATATTGTTGTGGAATGCATGGCCTCAAACAACTTACACTGAAATCAAGGAGTACTAAACCAATATTATTTGATTATTAACTTGTGATTCAAGTGTCTTTCACGTTGTCTATATTTTGTACACTTTTGGCTGAACTCTCGTTTTCAACCGAACAAGCGCCATCGAGAGTATGGTTATATTTAACCTTGTTTCTATTATCTGAGGAGTAACATGCAGCTAGGTGGTATTTGTAATATGATACTATGAGATTATTTAAGTTGATATATGGTAACGATATATCTAGATTTGTCTGTGTATGTGTGTGCATGTATAGAACTCTCGAATCTACTGAAGTCCTTTGGGAAAGAAATAAATTATATTTTCAGCTAAAATTGTAGTTTTACAGCATGCATGTTTACCAAACCCGAATGAAATGTAATTGGAGAATATATGGATTGGAGAGGAAAAGGGAAAAAAAGAATAAGGAGTCCTTCTAGCATTTGCTTATGTATTTGGAAGTGGAATATGAAATAATCAAATTCTAGTTTAGTATTTACTAAGGTATGTTGGAATAGAAATCTCATCAATTCTGCTAATATATAATGTCCTTATGCAATGACTATTGACTTGATAAAAGTATATAAGTAAATTAAACGTTCATTCTAGTCAAACAATTATGTGGAACTATTATCTAGTGGGAGTAGATTTACATTCTCTTTACTCATTTCTAATTTCATTTAGGCTTTGTTTGGTGGGAGGGATGCAGAGAGGTTGGATGGATTGGAAATATGAAGGATAGAGAGGATTATAAATTCTTCAAGTTGTTTGGTAGGAAGCATGGAGAGTTAAAAGGATGGATGATAGTTTTTTTAATCTAGTTATAACTATTTTGTCCATTTTTACTATTTAATTAATAATCTTTGCAGAGGTAAGATTGTCTTTTAAATTTAAACATAGTAGATTTGGTGGATCCCCTTCCATCATTGAAAGGAGTAGTTTCGTTGGGCCTAATAGGAAAGATTATCTCTCCTCCTCTCCATTCCTTCCTCTCTTCCCTACAACCAAACAAGGGATTGGGTCTCTCCCTCCACCTCTCTCCTTTCACCCCTCTTCTTCCCTCCCTTCATCTCTCCCTCCGACAAAACTCACTCTTAAGCACCATGAAATTACCTCTTTAGTTTAGTAAGTCATATGTAATTAGGATAGAGAAATTGATGTATGACTAAAATAGAATAGTGAATATATGATAATTGAATTAAGATAGAGAAGAAAAACCACTAAAGAGATAGAAGTAGAACTAGAAAAAAGAAATAGAGGATCCAAGAGAAGAACAAGAAAATAATAGGGATTAATAAGAACACAAGAAGGGAACTAGAAATCCATCAATCCTCAAAACTCTCTCGCTTAAGAACTACAATCACTAAGATATTAATAGAAGTCTGAACTAACAAAACAACAAACTTAACTAATTAAATAATCCTGAAGGTAAACATAACCTTAACTCAAGTTGAGAATAGTAAATCTAAAATATATTCTAATAGACAACTATACAAGTTTAAACTTAAACTTCTTATCTTAATTCTTAATCATTCTCTTGGCTTAAAGAAGCTCAACTCTGATGAGTTTAAAATGAAAAGAATTATGAAGCAACTATCTGAAATGCAAGAAAATCTTCAATCTTAAAACTTGATTAAAAAAAAAGGCATAGCAACTTGACCTGGGATTGTCGAAACATCCTTCTTATGGAGAGAGATTTGAAGAATACGCGAGAATTGGAATCAATATGATGGGTAAATAACTTGAAAAAGTTTCCACGAGATACTGTTTTATCATGAACAATTTGCAAAGCTATAGACCTACTTGAGGACTCTTTTTTTATCATAGACGCGTCAGCTAGTGGCAAAGTAGGTAGCAAAGTTTCTTCCGGAAGTGGAACTTGTGTTTGAACTACATGTGGATAGACAATATATTCATTACTAGATGCTTGCCTTTTTGTGATTCCTTGAGATTCATGAAAGTCGTCCAATAGTTCTATGACCACGTTAAAGAGTTGAGCAAGTCACTCATCAATGCAGTTCACTCTAGTCTTGAGGTTAGTCACTTCCGTAGCCACCAATAGTTATGTTGTTCTTGAAGCCTTTGAAACGGTTTCTTCTAATCTTTCTTAGTCATTAGACAAAGTGATTTGAAAGGCATCAGAAGCAAGTTAGAATTAGTTTTTTGAGTTTTTTCCCTTTTTTTAATGAAAAAATTGCATTTGGCCAAAGAAAACTACATGGTTCTGATATTAAGTGATGTAGGACTGGGATAGAATAGAGAATAGAGATAAAAGAAGACTGAAGAAAAGAAAAATAGTATTCAAAAAAAGAACAAGAGAGAAATAATAGAGAATAACAAGAGCTAAAAATTTGTCAATTATCAATACTCTCTCAATAAGAATTACAACACTAAAGTATATATAGTATTTAAGCTAAAAAAATTGCAAACTTAACTCAATTTTAAATAATCTTAGAGATAAGCATAATACTCATTTAAACCTAGAATATATTCTAATAGATAAGTGTATAAATTTAAACACAAATTATAATCTTAATTCTTTATTGAAACACTACTTTCTTCTTTTGTCCCATTAATGTGAAGTTAACATGCCCTTAAACTTTAATAATTGAGTGATGAAGATCTGCACTTTTTTTTCCTTCTCTTTTCAAATAACTTCCATGTAGTAATCCTTTACTAGATATATAGTGGCAGAGATTGTCCATGTGATTTGGTGTGGTTAAAAGGTTAATTTGAAATGTATGCTTCTCTAGTACTGTCTGTTGGTAATCAACATTAATCTACAACGATTCACTTTCTTGACATATAGGTTCATGCTGTTAGGAGCAATACTAATATAACTAAAGTAAAAGTATATCAATTAGTTGTAATATTTTTGTGGTGATCATGTTTACTATTACATTTGTTAAAGGAAAAAATTCTTTTAAGAATATAGCAACCCTTTTTGTAAGATTGTTAATTAGGCCGACCGTAGTTAGATTTGATTAATGTTTTCTTTCTTTTTTTTATTTCTGATCTATATCTGCTTTCCTTATTTATCATATACATGTTTGAATTATAAATTCAAACTAACTTACAATACAAATTGAATTTCTAATGTAAGATAGATATATAATTTGTTTTTCTCATTTGGAAAACCCAAGTTTCCTTTAGGGAAAGTTTCAACAGAATTCAACAGTTTTTTCTACTCTTCGATAAAGATTTTAAAGTTGCCCCAAAACTTGAATTTGTATACTCCATTCTCCTCGAATTTGTGAAAATTAATGTCTTATTTAATCCCTTTTGTTAGATTTTGGACATTATCACATGTTAGTTAGACAAGGGGTTTTAATGAGTGCAAAATGGTATCAAGCAAGTTTTGGTGGGATTGTAGAAGTTAATTCCCTCTTTTCCTCTTGTATGAACTCAGAAATTCCCAATCTTAACTAAAATTTAATCAGTAACAAAAAAATTCAAGTTCTTACATTGAAGAACTCTGTCAGAACTTTAACGGAAGAAGGAAAGACTCTAATGGATTTGGAGAGCAAAAGGGGGAAAAAAAAGAAAAAAGAATAAGGAGCATTGATTCTCCTTCTAGCATTTACTTGTGTATTTGGAAGTGGAATATGAAACAATCAAATTCTAGTTTTAGTATTTACTAAGGTATGTAGGAATAGAAATCTTATCAATTCTGTTAATATATAATGTCTTTATGCAATGATCATTGACTAATTGATAAAAGGCACATAAGTAAGTTAAACTTTCATTCTAATAAATCAATTATGTGGAACTACTACCTAGTGGGAATAGATTGACATTTCTTTTACGCATTCCCTATTTCATTTAGGTTATGTTTGGTAGAAGAGAAGAAAAGAATTGGATGGATGGGGATTGTAAAGGATGAAGAGAATTATGAATCCTTCAAGTTGTATAGTGGGAGGAATGGAGAGTTAAAAGGATGGATGATATTTTTTTATCTAATTACTATATTGTCCATTTACTATTTATTTAATAATTTTTTGGAAGGATAAGATAGTCTTTTTAATCAAAACATGGTGGATTTGGTGGATCCCCTTCCATCATTAGAAGTTGTAGTTTTGTTGGGCCCAAGAGGAGAGATCATCCCTCTATGTCTCCTCTCCTTCTTCCCTTCCCTACAACCAAACAAGGGATTGGGTCTCTCCCTCTACCTCTCTCCTTTCTCACCCCTCTCCCTCCAACCAAACATGCTCTGAAGCCCAAAAAATTACCTTCTTAATTTAGTAAATCATGCGTAATTAGGAAAGAGAAATCGATATATGACTAAAATAGAATAGCGAATATATAAGAAAAACCACTAAAAGACAAAAATAGAACACAAAGAAATTATCATTCCTCAAAGCTCTCTCGCATAAGAATTAAATCACTAAGATATTAATAGAAGATAAACTAACCAAACAACAAACTTAACTAATTAAATTTTACATAATCCTGGAGATAAACATAACCCTAACTCAAGTTGAGAATAGAAAATCTAATATATTTCCAATGGATAACTATACAAGTTTAAACTTAAACATCTAATCTTAATTCTTCATCATTCTCTTGGCTTGAAGAAACTCAACTCTGATGAGTTTAAAATAAAAAGAATCATGAAGCAGCAACCGAAAATGCAAGAAAATCTTCAATCTTAAAACTTGATTCCAAAAAAAGGCATAGGAACTTGATATGGGATTGTCAAAACATCCTTCTTGTGGAGAAAAAAATAGTAAATATGCGAGTATTGGTATCAATATGATAGGCGAATAACTTGAAAATGTTTCCACGAGGTGTTGTTTTATTATGAATAATTTGCAAAGTTATGGACCTACTTGAGGACTCTTTTTTTTATCATAGATGCGTCAGCTAGTAGTAAAGTAGGTAGCAAAGTTTTGTTGTAGAAGTGGAGCTTGTGTTTGAACTACATATGGATAGACAATGGACTCATTACTAGCTTCTTCCTTTTTTGGGATTCATTGAGTTTCATGAAAGTCGTCTAATAGTTCTATAACCACATTAAAGAGTTGAGCAAGTCACTCATCAGTGCAGCTCACTCTAGTCCTGAGGTTGGCCAGTTTGGTAGCCAACTAGTTATGTTGTTCTTGAAGCCTTTGAAATGGTCTTTCCTAATCTTTCTTAGCCATTAGGACTAAGTGATTTGAAAAGCGTCGGAAGCAAGTTGGAAGAAAATTAGCTTTTTGAGTTTTTTTTTTAATGAAAAATTTATATTTAGCCAAAGAAAACTACACCGATCAGGACCGGGATAGAATAGAGAACATAGATAAAAGAAGACCGAAAAAAAAAAAAAAGAAATATAGCATTCAAAAGAAGAACAAGAGAGAAAAAATAAAGAACAACAAGGACTAAAAATTTATCAATCATCAATTCCCTCAATAAGAATTACAACATTGAAGTATATATGAATATGTGAACAAACAAAATATACAAACTTAACTCAATTTTAAATAATCTTAGAGATAAACATAATACTAATTCAAAATTGAATATTAAAACTAGAATATACTGTAAGAGATAAATGTATAAATTTAAACACAAATTCTAATCTTAATTCTTTATCAGAAACGCTAGTCTTTTCTTTTGTCCCATTAATTATGAAGCTAACTTGCCCTTAAACTTTAATAATTGAGTTATAAAGGTCTGCTTTTTTCTTTTTTTTTTTCTTTTCTTTTCTTTTCTTTTCAAATAACTCCCTTGATAGTATTCCCTTATTAGATATATAGTGGCAGAGATTGTCCATGTAATTTGGTATGGTTAGAAGGTTAATTTGAAATGTGTACTTCTCTAGTACTGTCTGTTGGTAATCAACATTAATCTATGATGATTCACCTTCTTGACATATAGATTCATGCTCTTAGAAGCAACACTAATATAACTAAAAGAAAAGTATATCAATTAGTTGTAATATTTTTGTGGTGATCATGTTTGCTATTATATTTGTTAAAGGGAAAAATTCTTTTAAGAATATAGCAACCCTTTTTTAAAGAGTGTTAATTAGCCAATTGTAGTTGGATTTAATTTTCTACATGCACGAATTGAATGTTTCTTTTTTTTTTTTTTTTTGTTCTAGCTTTTATTTCTGATATATGTCTGCTTTACTTATTTATCATAAGCATGTTTAAATTATAAATTCAGACTAACTTACAATACAAATTGAATTTTTAATGTAAGATAGATTTATAATTTGTTTTTCTCATTTGGAAAGTTTCCTTTAGGGAAAGTTTCAACAATTTATTCTAGTCCAAAACTTGTATCTGTATACTCCTTTCTCCTCGAATTGTGAAAATTAATGTCTCATTTAATTTCTTTGGTTAGATTTCAGATGTTAAATATCACGTGTTAGTTAGACGGGGGCTTTAATGAGTGCAAAGTGGTATCAAGCATGATTTGGTGGGATTGTAGAGGTTACTTCCTCCTTTCCTCTTCTATGAACTCAAAAATTCCCAATCTTAACCTAAAATTTAATCAGCAACAAAGAAAAAGAACAAAAATTTAATTCTTACATTGAAGAACTTTGTCGGAACTCTGATGGAAGAAGGAAAGACTTGTGATGAGCAACATGTTTTAGAATTTTGTTTGCTTCTTTTTGTTTTGTTTTTGTTTTTGTTTTTGTTTTTGTTTTTGTTTCTAAGCCCCATATAATGAATAGCTAGTTTGATAATTGGATTTACTACGATATGATCATTTTTAAAATGCCTGTAATATTTTGAAACTATTAGTGTTAGAAAAATGCTTCCTAATCTGTATTCTATTCGCTCAGATCTTTCAAAAGAGAAAGTTGAAAGAACAAGAAAAATAAGGAAATTCCTCTGCAAGCTTTATTAATGGCAAATTTCATCTGAAGTGTTTTCTCCCTCAAGAGCTTTCTTATTTCTGTACAACAACACAAATGACCTGGCTTATCCTCTATTTATACACTTCAGCAACTGATAATGTCTAACAATAATAACAGATTCATAAGACCTCTAATCATTTTAATCAATTTAGATAAATCTGTTATGAGTACAACAAATTTTATCCTCTACAATTCAGTTACTATAGGCTTGGTCACGTGTCCTCCTTTTATTTGCCTTCCTTGCTGAGCTAGTTTAAATCTTAGCTAATCTTTTATCAATTCTTCACCTTGGCTATATTTTAACACTACATCTGTAGCTTCACCACCTAGAGCATTTCAGCACAATGCTGAAACTTTGATCCTAGCAGAGACTTAGTTAACATATCTGCTAGATTGTTTTCTGTGGAAATCTTTTCTAAACTGACCTCTTCTTTCTCAATTACTTCTCTCACAAAATAGAGTCTAACATCTATGTGCTTTGTTATCTCATGATAAACTTGTTTCTTGGCCAAATAAATTCCACTTTGACTATCACAGAACATCCTTGTAGCAATCTGTTCCAACCCTAGATTCACAGCCATTCTCTTCATCCAAATTGCCTCCTTTATAGCTTCAGTAACTACCATAAATTCAGCTTCAGTGGTTGAGAGAGAGACTACATGCTGAAGATTTGCTTTCCAATTCACAGTATTATTACAAAGCTTAAATATATAGCCAGTTAAAGATCTCTTACTATCCAAACACCCAACATAATCTAAATCAACATAACCAATCACCTGGCCTCTGCACTTTTCATGTCTTTCATACAGCAACCCAAATCTAGAAATGCCTCTTAAGATACCTGAATATCTACTTAATAGCTTCCCAATGCTTCTTTCCTAGCTGCTCCATATATCTTCTAACTACACTTAGAGCATACGCTAAGTCTAGATGTGTGTAAATCATTGCATACATCATACTACCAACAGCATTGACATATAGGACTCTTTCCATGTAAGCTGCTTGTTCTTCAATAATAGGTGAGTCTTCAAGTGACAATTTGAAATGCTGACCTAAAGGGG
>CAMOHE010046172.1:22815-66858 GCA_946598075.1 Artocarpus hirsutus
CATCTATGTGCTTTGTTATCTCATGATAAACTTGTTTCTTGGCCAAATAAATTCCACTTTGACTATCACAGAACATCCTTGTAGCAATCTGTTCCAACCCTAGATTCACAGCCATTCTCTTCATCCAAATTGCCTCCTTTATAGCTTCAGTAACTACCATAAATTCAGCTTCAGTGGTTGAGAGAGAGACTACATGCTGAAGATTTGCTTTCCAATTCACAGTATTATTACAAAGCTTAAATATATAGCCAGTTAAAGATCTCTTACTATCCAAACACCCAACATAATCTAAATCAACATAACCAATCACCTGGCCTCTGCACTTTTCATGTCTTTCATACAGCAACCCAAATCTAGAAATGCCTCTTAAGATACCTGAATATCTACTTAATAGCTTCCCAATGCTTCTTTCCTAGCTGCTCCATATATCTTCTAACTACACTTAGAGCATACGCTAAGTCTAGATGTGTGTAAATCATTGCATACATCATACTACCAACAGCATTGACATATAGGACTCTTTCCATGTAAGCTGCTTGTTCTTCAATAATAGGTGAGTCTTCAAGTGACAATTTGAAATGCTGACCTAAAGGGGTAACCACTGCTTTGCAATGACTTATTTGAAATCTTCTTGAAACTTTCTTAACATAATCAGTTTCAGAAATAAAGAGTATTCCTTTTACTCAGTTTCTATCTATCTGCATACCATGCATCTTAGTAGCTGGGCCTATATCTTTCATCTCGAATTCACTTTTAAGCAACTCCTTTACTGATTTGATTTTAGTAACATCCTTATATGCCTATACATGTCATCTACATAAAGTAATAAGTAGACGACTCTTCTTGCACTGACTTCCCTCTTGTGAACATGGTTATCATGATCACATCTTTGAAAGCCATTCTACACCATGAAATAATCAAATCTTCTATACCACTATCGTGGGGACTACTTTAGTCCTTGCAAAGACTTCTTCAACAAGCAAACCATTTCTTCTTTTCCATGTTCTACAAAACCCTCAGACTGAGATATAAATTTTTTCTTCTAGTTCCTCATGGAGGAAAGTTGTTTTAACATTCAGCTGTTCCAACTCCATATCCTCCTGAGCCACTATAGCAAGTAACATATTGATAGAACTATGTTTTACCACTGGAGAAAAACCTCATTATAATCAATGCCTTCACGCTATGTAAAGCCTCTTGCCACAAGCCTCAGTTTGTACCAAGCTTGTTCAACACCAGGAATGCCATCCATTTACAACTGACTACTTTCTATCCTTTTGACCTTTCAACTAACACCCAGGATTCATTTTTGTACAGAGACTTAAGCTCTTCTTTTATTGCTTCTTTTCAATAATATGCTTTTTTGCTGCTAATAACTTCAAAAAAAGTTTTTGGCTCACTTTCTTCCATATCTTTAGCAGCTGTGAAAGCAAAAGAAATCATCTCTGCATAACCAAACCTTGGAGGAGGCTTAATGGATCTTCTTTGCCTGTCTTTTGCAAGCTGATAACCTTGAGATGTTTCATTTAGATCATCTGTTGCCTCTATTGTTTCTTCTACATTGCCTTGTGACTCATAAATCACATTGTCATTATCAGGCTCCACCTCAACATGAACACTCCCTCCTGTTTGGAACTCAGACAAATCTTCAATTTCTGTCCTCTTTGAATAAAACATCTCAGTTTCTTGAAACACCACATCCATGCCACTAATAACTCTAGGCTACCCTTTTTAATACACCACAACCTATATCTTTTCACTCCTTTAGGACAACCCAGAAACATACACTTTAGTGCTTTAGGTTCAAGCCATCCAAATACCCCCCAAATTTTCAAGGTTGGATGTCCAGACCATTTCTCTTCTGGTGTCTTCAAGCCAATGGCTGAGGAAGGACTTCTGTTAATAACATAAACATCAATGACCACTGCTTTTGCCTAAAATTTCTTGGTGAGTTTCGCATTAGACAACATATATCTAACTATTTTCATTATTGTCCTATTCATCCTTTCAACAAGTCCATTCTATTGAGGTGTTTTCCTTACTGTGTGATATCTTGCAATGCCAACTTCTTTGCAAAAATGGTCAAAATCTTGCCCCCAATACTCAAGACCATTGTAAGTCCTGATCTTCTTGAGTTTTTTACCAATTTGTGTCTCCATAAGAATCTTCCAATCTTTAAAACTCTTGAAAGCCTCATTCTTGTGCTTCAAAATATAAACCCAAACTTTTCTTGAAAATCATCTATAATTGAGAGAAAATACCTGGCCCCACTATGAGATGGCACTATTGAGGCTCCCCAAAGATCCGAGTGCAGATAGTCCATGATCTGATGAACTGTAGAGGCAAACTTTGCTCTTCTTGCTTTTCCAAAGATACAATGCTAGCAGAAATCCAAACCTGTGAATTTGTCCTTTCCTAAGCCTTGCCTCACTTATATGTGCCATTCTCATATGCCATAATTGGGTCTTTGAGATTTTTCCATCAAAGGTTGCTGCAACCATGCCCACAACTACTTTTCCTTGAAGTAGATACAATCCATTCTCAAGAGTGCCTTTTATCACAACTAGAGCTCCCTTCGACACCTTAAGGACTCCACCTTCAGCTTTATAGCAGTAACCCTAGGCATCAAGCATTCCAAGAGAAATTAAATTTCTCTTTAACTCTGGAACATGCCTCGCCTCGTGCAAGATTCTTACCACACCATCTGCTAATTTTAGCTTCACAGAACCAATTCCTCTTACTTGGCAAGCCTTGTTATTCCCCAAAAGTACCAGTCCTCCACTAACCTTCTTATATGATAGAAACCATTCTGTGGTCTGCCACAAATGAAACGAGCATCCAAAATCAAGTACCTATTTTGTCTGGTTTTTTATTTTAGAAATGCAAAGAACCTTGAACTTTCAAAACTATCTGAGGCGACATCTGCATCTCCATTATCATTTTGTTTCTCAATTCCACATTTCTTTCTTTTTGGACAATCATGTTTAAAATAGCCTTCCTTGTAACACACAAAACACTTCTTTTTAATCTTTGATCTTGATCTTAAAGTCTTGCCTTTAAAATCGCTTTTCTCAGATCGACCCTTGACATGCACTTTCTTCTCTATCATCTGTTTTCTTTTTCAATTCCTTTGAAAATAGGGCTAATTGGACTTCTTTCAATGAAAGTGAATCTCTTCCATAAATGAAAGTATCGAATAAATTTTGAAATCCACTGGGCAGAGATCTTAATAACAATAAGGCCTAATCTTCATCCTCAATCTTAACATCTATATTTTCAAGATCGAGAATTACCATTTTGAAATCGTCCATGTGATCCTCGAGAGGCTTTCCAAGCATCATCTTGAAAGTGTACAGCTTCTGTTTCAGATATAATCTATTTGCAAAAGACTTTGTCATATACAAATTCTCAAGTTTTAGCCACATAGCTACTGCTGATTTCTCCTTCGCAAACTTTCTAAGCACCTTGTCGCCCAAACACAAAATTAAGGCACTATGTGCCTTATCAAGAATGTCTTTCTTTTCTCTTTTTGAGAGAGTATTAGGAAGATTTTTCTCGCCAGACAATGCATCTTCAAGTCTTAGTTGAAGCAGGATCGCTCTTATCTTCATTCACTACAATCTGAAGTCGTTCTTCCATGTGAATTTCTCAATATCGAACTTGGCAATCCTCATTTCTTGAAGAAACCCACACCTTGATGCTAGATTGTTAGAAAAATGCTTCCTAATCTGTATTCTAATCACTCAGATCTTTCAAAAGAGAAAATTGAAAGAACAAGAAAAATAAGGAAATTCCTCTGCACGCTTTTATTAATGGCAAATTTCCTCTCAAGTGTTTCCTCCCTCAAGAGCTTTCTTATTTCTGTTCAACAACACAAATGACCTGGCTTATCCTCTATTTATTACAAACAAATTAATAAGACCTCTAATCATTTTAATCAATTTGGATAAACTTGTTATGAGTACAACAAATTTTATCCTCTACAATTCAATTACTATAAGCTTGGTCATGTGTCCTCCTTTTATTTGCCTTCAGTACTGAGCTGGTTGAAATCTTAGCCAATCTTTTATCAATTAGAATATGGCATAATACTTTGGATTATCAAGTGACTTATTTTGAGAATGTGATGAAATTTCACTTTGAACAAGTTTTTGAAGCGGAAGGAAACTTTCTTTGTTTCAAAAGGCTATATTGAAAGAATTGTGAGGAAATGGCAGTATGGAAGAACTAATTTCACTCAAAATAACCCGATTAACATTTTATAGAGTGTCACACTTGACGTATAAAATTTAACATAAAGGTTAAATGAGAAGTTTTTTATAATAAAGGGGGAATAGTAGCTACAAATGCAAGTTTGGGATGCCTGAAATTTTGGTTAATGTGGCTGGATTTTAAAATGCACTATTTTTCTTTATTATGATTATTCCCTTTCTTGGCCAAATAATTTGGTTGGAATAAGCTCTCGTTTAGTATGATCCCACTTACATGGTTGAGTTATTTTTGGAACGCAACAAAAAAGTTCCTTAAAAATATAAAGCTCGTTGGTCCATTGCTCTTGGTTACCTTATCTCAATGGATTTCCTAGTTTCGCATATTTAAAGAGAGAAATCAAGTGGCTGACAAGCTAGCTACAAAAAGTGTTCATTTGGTTTCCAATTTTTTGTTGCCGATACAATGCTCCTGATTTTTGTACTTGTTTGGCCTTGCGTGATATGGATGGGCTGCCGGCATATCGTTTCATCTTATCTTTTTATTTTTTTCCAAGCTTAGCTTCGATCAAGCACTCTTCTTCTTTTTGTTAGGTTTTTCTTTTTGAGTTTTTCCAACATAAGGTATTAATGAGGCATCCGTTTGATTTTTCCATCAAGAGTAGATCAAGCTTTTGCTTGATGGTCCTTGCAGTAGTGATCATGGTTGATACTTTTTAAGGATTTGTTGTTTGGCGGTTGTGTCCGCAGATGTATTTTGCTTCTTTTGTTTTTGTTTTCAGTTGTCTAAACATTCATTATTTTAATTTTTTTTAATACGTTTGGAATGTCTTAGTTGGCCTTAATACTAGTTACCTTCTATCTCTTTTCTCTTAAAAAAAGAAGAAGATATCATTCCATTTTCACTCTTATGCTTCAAACTAAGTCTCAAGTGTCAACTTTTTCTCCTTGATTTGTTTTGTTTTGTTACCCTTCAAAAATGCGTTATCAATTCATTTCGTCCCAATATTCAAATTTGAGCAACTAGCTAGTAAAACTGAATATATATATATATATATATATATATATATATATATCTGCGTATCTTATTCGTTCTAAATTATGTGTGTGTGCATGCTCAATGTTCTAATCACTGGTATATTCTGTTCTACTTTTCTTTTTCAATGCTTTAACTCTTCCATGTATTGATGTCCATATTTGAATACAAATTTAATTTTGTGTTTGAATTGCAATATTCATCATGTTAAGTTTATAGATCTCATGCCTCACGTTTTCCTTTTATTTCTCCTGCTTAAGTACTGTAATTCTTTCCCCTACCCTTTTGTTAACAAATTTAAGATTATTAGATTTCTTGAACTATAAAAATATTCAATGTTTCCATTAGAGACGAAACAACACACACACACACACACACACACACCATACATACATACATACATACATACATACATACATACATGTTGTATATATGCTTAATATTTGATTTTTAGATATGGTTCATGTATTTGGTGTCTAGAATGTAAGGCATGTATTAGGGGTTATTGATTCTATAATATACAATGGAGTTAACTTTTGGTCTCTGGTTTCTGGTGGTTTTTTTTTTTTGGTCTAATTTTGTACGCACACATGATACAAAATATTCCATCCCTTCTAGCGTTGCTGATGTTGAGTTGTTTCTTGCACATGAAGTAAAATATTCATGCATAGACACCAAGCAAAAAGTAAAATTTGACACACATTTTCGTTAGTCACCCTTTTTTCCTACTTAATTGTTATTGTATATTCTCTCATTACAGTTAGTGAAATAATCGTAGTTATTTCAGTTGCATGAAGTGATTAACACGTCATAAGCCAGTCCTTGCCTGTTGGCAGTAGTAAGTTGTGCACGCACCATGTTTTTGCAATAATATGGTCTATTAAGGGTGCGTTTGGTTCGTGGTTTGAATCACGATTTAAATTATTTTGCTATAGTATTTTCTCTTACAAAAATTTAAATCTTCATTCTAATTTTTTATTCAAATCTATGAACCAAACGGACTCAATCAACTTGGAAGCTATATGTTGCGAATACGGATCTATTACCACACTGTTAAAACATTGAAAGACATAGTAAATTTTGGTTCTAGTTTGTGGACTTAAAATGTCTTCCAATCATTGCAAATTAACTACCACGTACAATTAAAAGTACCATAGTTTAGTTTAACATTTACGTAACATGTTCTGGATGCTTCAGCATGAAGAAAATCATTGAACGATACTGTAAACAAGCGAAAGATCATGAACAAATTTCCAACCAGACTGAAGCCGATCAACAATATATGCAGGTTAGAAACTCCATCTTGGAAATCATGTTTCTTATCTCTGAGTAGAGTGCAGTTCACATGTTTTATGCTACTTAAATTGTGGTTTAATCTTCATTATTTTGGAATCATCTATTATTTTTATATTTTTATGTGTGTATAAATATATATTTAAAACTTTGACGTGAAAATATTGAGGCTGTTTGGTATTGTTTTCAAAATAGGTGAAAATGTTTTTATTTTGAAAAATGAGAATTTTTTGCGAATTGTGCTGAGAGTATTTTTAAAATTTTTGCCTCAAAAAACATGTTAAAACATTTTTAAGAATTCTGACAATAAACACAAACGGGGCTTATTTGGTAATTTTACCCTAGTGAATGAATGTGTGTGTGTGTGTTTTTTTTAAGAGGCCCACATGCAATTACTAGTTTCTTTGCTCTTAAGGATCAACAACGGACCATGTTTCACTGAACTATAATTATCAGAGTATAACACCTTTTATTTTGGCTGAAAAGAGTATAAAAGAATTTATAACAAGCAACTGCTATATCTGTCAGATGCACTAAATATCTCACAGAAAACCTACACGTGACTTTAAAAAAAAAATACATGTTCTGATGAATAATGCAAACGCTATATGGCAACTTTATAGCCAGTGACTTCGAGTTCATTTTCCCTTGTATATTTACTATATTATATACATACATACATACATACATATTGAATGCAGCATCTGAGGCTTGAAACTGCAAAAATGGCAGAGAAGATTGAGCTTCTTGAAGTTTCGAGGAGGTATTGGTGGCCTACTTCTGTTCATTTGTCATTTTGACTTTAGAACTTTTCTGCTGCAAATATATTAACGCTGATATTTTTTAACCTTAGACCTTTTTTTCTGTAAATGTATTAATGTTGATATTATGAACTAAAAAACATTAAGCAATTGAGAATGATTTTCTTATTTAAATGTCAATCTTGGCATTATCTTAAGAATTTGGTATTATATTAGAGATTGCACTCTTACATCTACATAACTTTGAATTTTGCATTATCTTATTAGGAAGCTTTTGGGTCGCGATATAAGTTCTTGTTCTTATGAGGAACTCCAAGTGATTAATTGCCAGTTGGAGCATAGTCTACGCAATATCAGAGCAAAAAAGGTG
Source organism: Artocarpus hirsutus (assembly GCA_946598075.1). Lineage (NCBI taxonomy): Eukaryota > Viridiplantae > Streptophyta > Magnoliopsida > Rosales > Moraceae > Artocarpus > Artocarpus hirsutus. Next base: position 30,484 of record CAMOHE010046172.1, read on the forward strand.
CATATCTTAAACTAAATTATCAAGATATGATTTATTTTATTTTATTTTATTTTTTTAAAAACTCTGCTTTAAAGTTCAGATATAATTTTCTTTTTTAGCACCCTCTTCAAATGGAATTTATCATTATTTTTTTTTTACTTTTGAATTTTAATTTTTTTTAGAAACATTTAATAAATATGAAGACTTGAATTTCTTTCATATAGGTGGGTTAAATGGAGATCTTAGGTTCAAATTTTGGAAACAATAAGCATTGTACCAAAACAATTTGGAGATGCCAAGTCCTACACCACTAAGGGTCACATCACAAAAACAAGATACAAGAAAGTTATTGCAAAGATTCTTAATCCAACACTCTAAACAAGAACTGAACTGCAACTTTTATTGAAGAAAATATATGAAATTCTACAGATAAACAACTCACTGACCCTAACTTGGTTGGTATTTGAGAGACCAAAACCCCTCTCTGTAGTCTTAGTTTTCCCAAGACCTCTCAGCGACTAAAACAATCCACACCCAACCTCCCATGTTAATTAGTCTACTGATACTACTAATATGAGTCTAACAACTGTAACCAACTAATAACAACATTACAACTTACAGTAACTAAACTAACTAAACCAAGTCCTATCATTACCCCCACCTCAACAAACACCTTGTCTCAAGGTGTGTCAAGAAATTGCAGCCGAGTGACTCCACCTTCCTATTTTGATGAGCTAGAATTTTGAAATGTTGAATGCAGCAGCAAGTCGTGAAGAGCCAAATGCATTGGTGATGAACCCACCAATTTCAAATCTGCCCTTTACCAAATTTCTAATTCCAATTTCAATCACACCAATTTCCCTACCCAACCGCAATCACACCAGAAATTGCAGACCCAGATATTTTAACGCCTAAATTTATGCCAGAAATCCCTGACCCATGCCCAATTAGACTGGAATTTCGAAACCCATCCTCAATTGGCTAGAAATTGGCCTCAATTGTGCTGGAAATGAAAGACCCAGTCCAAATCCCGCTGGAATTTAGGATCCTAGTCATAATCTCGCCGGCATCTGTGCCAAATTTCCTTGGGCCAGCCTCAATCACAATAGAACTCCAAGACCTAGTCGAAATCATTCTGCAATCAGCCCAAATCATGTCTGAATTCCGAGACCCAGCTCCAAATCATGAATCCGAGCACCCAATTTGCCAAACTTAGCCTTAATCAATTCGGAATTTGAACGCCCAGCACTAATGTTGTTAGAACTATCCCCAATTTTGTCGGAATCATGGGATCTAGTCAAAATCATTAGAATCAGCCTAAAATGAAATTGAATTCCAAGATCCAACCTTAAACTTCCCGGAATTTCGAGACCTAGCCCTAATCTTGCTAGAGTTCGCACTTAGTGCATTGGAATCTTGGTACCTAGCCTTCATCTTGCCAGAGTTCTCACCTATTGTGATGGAATCTTGGTTCCCAATCCAAATCGTGCCTTGATTCCATATCCCTCTCCCCAATTTAAGAGACGTGCTGTCGTCAACATTCGATTTTGTCGTAATTCCTAGACCCGCCAAAACCCTAACCTCATTTTCTTCTGATGCGATACCCAAACCTGTTGAAACTCTAGCTTCAACTAAACAGGATTTAGTTTGGCCATCATACACGGTTCCTAGTCCCACTGCCTTGGCTCATCACCCATTGCTATCGGAGCTCCATTCATCGCTTTCACTGACGATCTAGTTTGATTAGTCGCCAACAAAAGCCGCATCTACTCCTCCGTTAGCTTTCGTATCTCCACCATATGCTGAGAAAAAACCTCTTTCAACTCCACCCTAAACTCCGCTCGAACACCATCGATCTCTCTTTCCAAAGATTCACGAATCTCACTGATCTCTTTCTCAATGAATCTTCTTGGACCTCTGCTCACTTACCCACATTTGCCCAAGAAAGTACTTTGATACTAATTGACAAGATTCTTGGTCCAAAACTCTAAACAAGAACTGAACTTCAACTTTTATTGAAGAAGATATATAAAATTCTATAGAATAATAACTCACCAACCCTAGCTTGGTTGATATTTGAGAGACCAACCCCCCTTTCCCTAGTCTTGGTTTTCCCAAGCCCTTTCAATGATTAAAACAATCCACACCCAAGCTCCCATGGTAATTAGTCTTATACTAGTAATATGAGTGTAACAACTGTAACCGACTAATAACTATATTACAATTTGTAGAAATAAACTAACTAACCCAAGTCCTACACTACAAGAAAAACTACATTTAATGATATATTATTTACAACATGTAGTTTTTGAATGTCGTTGAAAAGTACATACAACGACATCTTCAACAAAGATGTCATTAATGACATTTAAAACAATAATTAACGACATCTATATAGACGTTGTATTAAAGCTTTCTTTTTAACAACAATAGTTTAGTGTCATTAAATTATTTAACAACAAATATGAGTTGTCGTCAAAGACTTAGAGATTCTACGACATCCCTTATAGATAATATTGGTCAAGATGTTGTTTATAAGGAATGTCGTAGAATTTTCGAGGCTTTAACGACATCTCCTATTTAGCGTTAAATAATTTAATGATACTAAACTATTGTCGTTAAAAGAAGACTTTTAATATGGCGTCTATATAGATATCGTTAATTATTGTTTCAAATGTCATTAACGACATGTTTGTTGGAGATATTGTATGTACATGTCAAACATTTAAAAACTACAAGTCGTGAATAATATATCGTTAAATGTAGTTTTTCTTGTAGTGTTACTTATGTCAATGATAAAAATTTTAAGTTTAAAGAAGAGGAAATTGGACCGATGATTCTAGTAACAATCCAAATCCCTTTAGGTGTCATATGCCTTTAGGATCTTCGAGTAATCATAATCCATCATATAGTACCCAACCCTTCACCGGTGGCTAATTCACAGTTGTAAAATAGTCGAATCCATGTGTATTCAATACATCAATTTCCACCTCATGTTTCAATGGTAGACACATTTGTCACATAGCCGAGTCCAAATGCATGCATTCAATGTATGAGTTCCACCTTCTATTTCTTATTCTTATTAGCTCCAACTCTCTCACGTTATTTGCCCTAATTTGGATTGTATTGATTCGCTATTAATTAAACACTTATTTTGGATCAAAGTATATGAGAGGTTTAACAATTTGATAATTATAACTTACAACTTTTTGATAATTATTGAAATACCCACTACCAAAAAAATCCTTATAGAAACGATCCCTTTGACTAAAGGGAAAGCATAAAGCTTTAAATGACCTTATAAAATAAAGCCTACAAGTGAGATTTTGAGATGCTTAAACTAGGAGGATTCAGGCGCCATTTATAACAGTTTGATGATCAATCACATCTCATTCTCAACTAATAGAGGACTTTTGAACAAATACCAATAGGTCATGCCAAATTGTTGTAGCACCTTCTTCGGGTATTACTTCTAAGTCAAACAAAGCGCCACTCACTTTGTCTACACAAATATCCATGCCGAGATTTTCTTGGCTTCATCCAAAACCCTTCATTTCAAACTCTTAACAAATTACCATATAGTGATTTTCTTTAGTTTTCAAATTCAATTTTCTTTTTTATCAATCTTAAATGCTTTTACTGGGACATAGATTTCCTCTTGAAATCACTATGTAGAAACAGTTTTTGCATCAAATTAAACTAATTCTAAATCAAATTGCTATATTAAAGTGAACAAAATTCTAATTAAAACATGCTTTACAAAGAGAGAATACTCTTTGTTGTGTAGTTGTAACTTGCAAAAATACACACAATGATTAAACGTGTTTCTTGTGTACTTTTTCTCTGTCATAAACCAATCAAACTGTTTATACTTGGAGTCGGTTTCAAATTACCATATAGCGATTTTCTTTAGTTTTCAAATTCAATTTTCTTCTTTAGCAGTCTTAAATCCTTCTGCTTGACACATATAGATTTTCTGTTCAAAATCACCATGTAGAAGCACAATTTTTGAATCAAGTTAAACTGATTCTAATTCAAATTGTTCTATTAAGGTCAACAAAATTCTAATTAAAAAATTCTTTGCAACAAGGGAGAATACCTCTTATAGTCGATGTCTCCTTTATGCGCGTAGCCCTTAGCTACTATCCTTGCCACCAAGTTCTTGTCAAGAAATACAATAACAGAGCTTTCTTGTCCGTCAATAACTGAGCTAGCTCCTAAGTCCGATCATTTATTTATTTATTTTGCTGGAGGAAACGCTCTTCTTAAGACATGATTTTCTTGATCCCGATAACTGTTGCTTATAGGTGCTATATGCATGTTGATGAATAAGCTAAATAAATTACTTGAATCGCCTATTTCCCAGGATCAACTATTCAATGAACAGATACAGCAGCTTAAAACGAAGGTATTATTTTTGTTTATTTATATTCAACAAGTAAATCAAGCCTTGTTTTCTAGCCGAAATTCCATGGCTTAGCTTTAATTATGTTATTATTTCCTTCATTTAGGAAGAAATACTTTTAGAAGAGAATGCAAAGTTACGTGAAAAGGTGAGTTTTTCGAAACCTTAATTTGTTTCTAGAAAGAATTTATCCCTTGTTTGTCTTATTTCTGCTGCTTCGGATCTTCTCTTGTGGCATTTTAGCTAGATTTTGTGATCGAAAAATAGTTTGTAAAGACAAAACTAATATTTCGAATCAATGTGTGAGCCTAGCATGGCTAAATTTGGTATGTATTCAAGGAATGTAAGGAAATTTCTTAGTTATGCAAAAACAAACCTTAATATTGCATAAACATAATACTAATATTTTTGAACTATATGATTTTTACAAAACAATAATTAGAGAAGAAAACATACTTTGATCCATAATAAAGACTTGATGAGAACGACTGATCACAAGAAGCCTTTGAAGAAAACTGTGTTTCTCTCTCTTAACCCTAGTTAGTTTTGACAGAATACTTTTCTTGATAAAGAAAAAAATATATTGTTGATGGGTAGAGGGGACCAGTTTTCATTGATATCCTTTTATAACCCACATACCATTAATGTATGCAGCAAATAGAAAATATTTCTTATGATTAATAAGATTTTGACACCTAATAATTATTAAACCATAATTATTATTCTTTAAATAAATAAAACAACTAATAAGAATATGACACGTGAACCACAATTAAAAAATATTTAACATTCTCTCACTTAGTCCATGTGACATTATCCAACTTCTTGGTTTAATAATAGAACATAATGCGCAAAATATAAATTAAATCCTTTCAAAATTGGTCAAATCAGAAATCACTATTAAGTAAAAACTAATAAGGATCATAGCGGTTATATGTGATTAGATTGACATAGTCCCTTCCATGTATCACAATTTTAGTTCTATACTTAATATGACCTGTAATGAGAAAAATATCATAATAGTCCAACAGTAATGTCTTTGTCAGAGACAAATCCTGTAATATCAACATAATTCATTCATGTATATACAACAACTAATATAATAAAACAGGATGCATTAAAATATCAGAAACATAAATTAATTGAGTTTAGAGTGTCAAATACATAAAAAAACATAAAACATCATCATAATATCAATAATGGTTTTTAGTAATGCCCATTCTTTCGACATGTGCATTAAATGTCTTTGGTGGCAACCCCTTTGTCAACGGATCTGCAATCATGAGATTTGTGCTAATATGTTCGATTGACACTCTTTGTTTCTAAACTGCGTCTTTAACAGTAAAGTATTTCAGTTCCATATGTTTAGCACCTCTTGAATACTTGTCGTTTTTAGAGAAGACTGCTATAGAGTTATCACAATAAATTTCCAGCGGCTTGGCAATGCTGTCGACAATTCCAAGTCCTGAAACAAAGTTCTACAGCCATAATCTATGAACAGTGGCCTTAAAAGCATGCCACAAATTCAGCTTCTATAGTCGATATAGTGATGACAGTCTGCTTCGCACTCTTCCATGAGACTGCTCCTCTAGCTAAAAGAAGCAAGTAGCCAAACCTGGATTTTCTTATATCAACATATCCAGCATAATTTGAATCTAAATATCCTATCACCTCAAGATGATCGGATCTTTTATAAGTGAGCATGTGATCTTTTGTTCTTTACAAGTATCTTAACACCTTCTTTGCAGCTTTTCAATGATCTAATCCTAGATTGCTTTGATATCTGCCTAGCATTCCAATGGTAAAACTGATGTCTGGCCTAGTATAAGTCTGGGCATACATCAAGCTACCAACGATAGAAGCATGTGGAATCTGTTCCATTTCTTTGCATTCCAATTCATTCTTTGGGCATTGCATAAGGCTCAATTTATCTCCTTTTTGAATAGCAGCAACACTTGCAGAGCACCTTTCCATCTTAAATTTCTCTAGAACTTTGTTAATATATGCTTTTTGAGACAATCCTAACAATCCCTATGATCTATCACGAAATATTTCAAATCCGATCACATAAGATGCCTCACCTATATCTTTCATTTCAAAGTTCTCAAAAAGGAATTTTTTAGTCTCATGTAATAAGCCAAGATCATTAGTAGCAAGCGAAATTTCATTAACATACAAGTTCAAAATTATAGACTTGCTCCACTAACCTTTAGATATATACATCGGTCAACAATGTTCTCCTTAAATTTGAAGGAAGTGATGGTATCATTAAACTTGAGATACTATTGTCGAGAAGCTTGTTTAAGTCTATATATTGGCTTCTTAAGTTTACACATTATGTGTTCCTTTCCTTTAATAACAAAACCATCAAGTTGGTCCATATAGACCTCTTCTTCTAAATTCCCATTCAGAAAGGCAGTTTTCACATTCATTTGGTGAAGCTCTAAATCATAATGAGCTACTAATGCCATGATAATTTTAAATGAGTCCTTTTTTGAAACAGGAGAAAAGGTCACTTTGTAGTCAACATCGTCTTTTTAAGTGAAAACTGTGGCAACAAGTCTAGTTTTATATTGTTCGATATTGCCTTTAGAGTCACTAGGTTTTAAAGACCTATTTACACCTAACTCTTTTACAAGTTTCAGGCAACTTAATAAGATCCCAGACTTTATTGTGATCCATTGATTCAACTTTTCTTTCATGGCGTCTAACCACTCAACAGAATCATTACTTTCCATAGTTTGTGAAAACAAAACTAGATGATCATCAATTCCAAAGTCAAATTTTGACTCTTGTAGATAAACCTCATAATTATCAGAGGTAGCAGATCTTCTTTGCCTTTTAGACCTTCTTAATACCATCTCTTGTGGTTCATCCACTACGGGTTCATTGGGAACAGCTTTATCATGGGGTGTTTCATCATTCATTTGTTGTTCTTGTGGGTCTTCTAAATGTTTAACAACTGTGGGAACAACAACTTGAGAAGAAGTTTTAGGCAAAGAAATCTCCACTCTAACTTCATGAATTTCCACTTTACGTGGTTCTATACTCCCATTGATTTCACCATTCTTAATGAACCTGGCGTTTCTAGTCTCAACAATCCTCGTACTATGGCCAAGACAATAAAATCTAAACCCTTTAGATCTTTTTGGATAACCAATGAAGAAACCACTAGTTGTTCTTGAATCTAGTTTCTTTTCATATAGATTATAAATTCTTAGTTTTATTGGGCAACCCCAAACATGTAGGTTCCTTGAACTGGGTTTTCATTTTGTCCATAGTTCAAAAGGAGTCTTTGGAACTGCCTTACTAAGAACCCTATTCAACAAATATATGGCAATTTTTAGAGCATACATCCACAATGATAAGGGTAAAGAAGAATAGCTTAACATACTCATAACAATATCTATTAAAGTACGATTACGCCTTTCTACAATACCATTTTATTCCGGTATACCTGGCATTGTGTATTGAGCACATATGCCATGCTTTTCAAGAAACTTAGCAAATGGACTAGGTTATTGTCCAATTTCATCGTACCTTCTATAATATTCACCATCTCTGTCAGACTTGACAATTTTCACCTTTCTATCTATTTGCCTTTCAACCTCGGTAATAAACACCTCTAAGGCATTTACTAATTGAGATTTCTCATGCAACAAATAGATATATCCATAACATGAAAAATCATTAATAAAGGTGATAAAATACTTTTTTTCACCAAAAGATGAAACATCAAAAGGCCTACATATGTCGGTGTGTATAAGTTCAAAGAGTTGTGTGCTTCTTGTGGCTTTCTTTTTAATTGTGTGTTTTCCCTTAGTACAATCCAAAAAAATACCAAGATAAGTAAAATCCAAATCAGGAAGGATATCATTCTTTACCAATCTTTGTATTCTTTCTTTGGATATATGACCCAAATGTTTATGCCACAAGTAAGCTAAATTTTCATCCACTAAACCATGTTTAGTATCAACATTATGATGCAAAGTCAACAAAGTCTCAGCAAAAAGATTATCAAGCTTTAATTTATATAAACCATCACAAAGAACATCAAAACCAATAAAATGATTACGCTTAAACAAACTGTAACATCCATTTCCAAACTTAAAAGAATATCTTGCTATATCAAGTTTTGACAGAAATTAAATTACGAGAAACAGAAAAAAAATTTGAAAAAGATTCAAATGATGTCTAGCATCTAAAATCAAATTATAAGTTCTGATGGTTTCAACTGGAGCTTTGACTCGGTTCCCCATAAGCACAAATTTTTCATTTGCGTTTATGGTTTAGGTCGTAAGGAATCCCTGTATCGTATTTGAAACATGAGTGGTACAACCAGAATTAATCCACCAAGTATTATAAGAAACTTTTGCCAAATTTGATTCGAAATATACGAAAGCACTAGGCTTAACTTTCCTTTCAAACCATGTCTTGCATTTCAAGTAGTTTTTTTTGTAGTGTCCAAGCTTTCTACAAAAATGGCACAACTTTTTTGTGGCGTCCGGTCCGGGCGTACTCTCTCAAGCCTCCATAGGGCCCATCTTACGGGGCCCCCGGACTTATAGTTCTTATTGGTAGACCATCTCCATGCCGCCCACTCATCCGTACTGTCCCCTCAGGGTTTTTCTTTCGCGTCCTTCGGATTCGAACCCATATGTATGTATGTATATATCTTGAATAAAAAGATTTTTGTCAATGAAGAGCAAGCTAAGAATTCCTTGTCTCACTGCTACATATATACCATTTTAAAATTTTCTTTTAAAAAAACTAATAAAGAAAATTAACAAAAATACAATATCTAATTAATACTAACCTACTATAAATATTTCAAATATTTTTACTTTTAAGTTTAAATGTGTTATAAATGAGCGGGTCATGTCGTGCCATGTCAACATGTTTACGGCCCGTTTAATTAAACGTGTTAAGGCATGTTTAGCATGTTAGCACAAATTCAGCCCTTTTATTTTAGTGTTATTTATGTCAATCTATTTATAGCACAATTAATAAACGTGCGATCTAAACCCATTTATCTCATGTCGTTTTCGTATGGTGTTATCATACGTTTCATAAATTACCGGCCCTATATGTAACCAGTAACTTCCCACGTTGTAAACCGCATCCATGATTTCTCTCTCTCTCTCTCTCTCTCTCTCTCTTTTTGAATTTCAATTATTCAAACAAATCTCTTTGCAAAGAAAACAAGAACTTTAAACCGACCTGTATACAATATTTTTTTTATTTTGAAAATCCAATTGATGGCCTTGAAAACTTTTCTGCAAAAGGTAAGTAATAATTAATGGCTCAGAAAAGCAAAGATACGTAAGGCCCTCTTTCAATATACATCCAAACCATTCCATAATGACATTCAATAATATATATATATATATATATATGTATTTATGTATGTATCTAACAATCATCCATCCTTAACGTTAAAACATGAATTATATATACAAATATATATAGACATACAGAAAAGGAAACTTTGAAGGCTCTGACCATCAAACTGGTAACGTATAGGGAAAGATTTGAAAATATTTTTCAATAAATCAATCAAAGGAAAAATTAATAATCATTAATAGAAAATCATGTGTTCTAAAACCTATGGCTCGGATATCACATATCAAGAGCTTTCTTAATTATGCAAAAACAAACCCTAATATTGCATAAACATAATACCAAGCTCTTTAAACTATATGATTTTCACATAACAATAATTAGAGAAGAAGACATATTTTGATCCATGATAAAGACTTGATGAGAAGCATTGATCACAAAAAGCCTTTGAAGAAAACTATGTTTCTCTCTCTTAACCCCTGTTAGTTTTGATATAATACTTTTCTTGATAGAGAGACAAATATATCGTTAATAGGTAGAGAAAGGACCAGTTTCTATTGAGATCCTTTTATAACCCACATATCATCAATATGTACAGTAAATAGAAAATATTTCTCTTATGATCAATAGGATTTAGCCACTTAATAATTATTAATCCATAATTATTATTCTTTAAATAAATAAAACAACTAATAGGAATATGATACGTGGACCACATTTAAAAAATATTTAACAAGGATTTCACTTGACTAGGTGGTAGTTGACAGAGGCCAGCATAATATATATACATATATATATATATATATATATATATATATATATACAATAAAAGGGAATTTTTACATTTACTAACAAATCAAAATGTTATAAACGTGGAATTGCTTGTAAATATATTGGAGGAAAGGAAGCTAATAAGATTGAGTTTTCTCTTTCCTTTTGTAAATTGAAATTGGCTTTGTGATCATTGTCAATTGGAAAATAAAACAAAGAGAGGAAAGAGAACTCTCTTGAATTAAAACTCAGAACCTGATCTTCACTAAAAATCATAAACTGTAAAAGTATAATAATCCTATGAAAAGCTATTATCCAGACAATGAATTAACTAACCACAAGACTAAGCCAATCCGAAATTTACACATGTAAACTAACTCTAATTAATTACAAGCTATCAGGACAAGTTTCTTAAACTAATCTAACTTTTTGTATGATGCTAATAATCATGTATATGTATATTCTTTTAACCTTTTGATTATTGCATATCTGTCACGATATATATACGACTCCATGGATATATATACATTTTTTTTTTATAGAGTACTGGGATAAACTTGCCATATTGGCAGCCATCAATCCAAGCGAAAGAAGGTGTAACCAACTACAGTCAAAGTAGCCATAGTACTACTTCAGATGATCAGGTGGAGACTGAACTGTTCATTGGACCGCCAAGAAGTTCGCTGCTGATTCCTCAAGCTGGTTGTTCATGATCTCTCTCCAATCAACGTACGCTACAAGTATATGTATATATAGATCACATATATATATATATATATATTTATGTAGTTTGTAGTTTACTTGTATTTAGTGTCAAATTATATCTATGTTAGTTGTGAGCTAATGAATCCTTGTTATAAACACGTCTTCGCAATAAATGGGGATTGATGCAGCATGAAGTCGTTATTCGCTTAAGTTCAACATTCGTATGCAGCTAGCTCATATTGTTGTAATGCATCTGGTGAAAAATTCCAAGTACGAGACGTGATCATTTTATTGTTTTTAATTTTAAATTGTATTCTCCTTATTATACCGAAATCTTATTGCTTATTTCTTACTTTTTCTAGTTATCAAATGGAAAACGTATGTTTTAAGAATTCTACATTATAGTATATTTTTGTTTTATATTATAGTATATGTGAGAGTTTTACGGTGTGTGGATTGTTCACACTCGTGAGTTGAATTCATTTTTGTTGTGTGTGTATGTTTTCATAAATTGAACATCTATACTTGCGTGTTCTATTGTTTTGTTTTTATCTTTTTTTAAGTGAAAAGAAAAATACACATTTCTTTTGTTGTTTGCAATATACTTTAAATCGAATATTTAGCAGTACTGTTTCAAATTGAAACATGAGGCTCGAGTTTGTCACCTTCTAAATTTCAGTTATAGTTAGTGCCGTTGAATTTATGTTGAACTAAGCAATACACTTTTTTTTTTCTTTCGAGGAAATTGAATTGATGGTTCCTGAATGATTCTTTTATTATGACGGTTAATGTCATAGCCTAGAAACAATGAGAAAAATAAAAAAGAAATCAAATGGTTTGTAAGAATCTGTTCACAATTAATATGTCAACCCTTTTTGTTGGAAATACTGCAGCCTTCTCAAGTTCTTATCATAGTGTTTCTTTAGCTGACTTATGGGTGTTACGTATGCAAAGCCCCTATAATATATATGAATAACGACGATTTTTCATTAAAATTTTAATAAAAAGACCATTTTTATTAATGACTCATGTTTTAAGAGGTATGGACATTACGTTTTAAGACTTGAGGGATGGTGTAACCTAGACTATAGTTCGAAGGAATTTTTAAAATTAATCCATTATTTATGTATATGTGTTGTGTAAACGATAATATTTTAAAAAGCGAATATCATAAAGCCTTTTTTTATAGATAATTAAATAATAATATATTCATTTATATCTCCATATAATTTTGTGTCATATGCTCTTCGTTTCTAGCACTACATTTGCACGAGCATGTGATTAATTTCTCTATTTTTGCTTGAGGAAAAATATGTTATGTGATTAACTTTAACCCTTTATAATTCAGGGCCTTCAAGACATTGCTTTACTAATATTTCATTCCATTTTACGTCTTCTATCTAATAGAAAAACTCACCATATCATTTTAAAATTGTGGTAACGTGTTTCCTGAAAATAATGTCAAAATTTGTTGCCTAATCTTGAATGAGAGTGTAGAGGTAAAATTCTTCATTATTCTTTTAAACACAAATTAGTATGTAAAATTTTTTAAAGGTGGTAAAATTTTACAATAATATTCGTATTTTTACGTGGCTAGCAAAACACTTTTTCTGCCTCATCATGTGTCATCTTAAAAGATCATATGCTGGTGTGTCAAAAAAAATTAACTAGAGACAACACCAAGCAACCTAACAAAAGAGAGACAAGCCAAAGAAGAAAAGTTAGGAAAACTCGCTCCGAAAAACCGAGAGGGAATCAAGAGATCGCACAAGGGGACGAGCACCCATCTCACCAAATCGTGAGCGACAATATTTTCAGTCCTCCAAAAAAGAGCCCATATGACCTCAAGCCAAGTTCACAACTTCTAACCTTCTCAATCTCCCAATCCTCTCTGCATGCTCCCAAAGAGAGAGAGAGAGAGAGAGAATTTGGGAATGCAGTTTCTTTAGCTTATTTCTTTAGTATTATACCAATTTAGAATAAAGCTTTTTACCCATTTACGACGTCAATTCTTCCAAATTTTCAAAAAATAAAAAATTTGAAAATTAGTTGGCATGCTACAATTTTTATGTTTTTGAATTTATGCCACAATTTTTTTTTTTATTTTTTGTTATTTGGATTTATATCCCCTCTTGTTGACCTGCCCTAACATAAATATAAAGGTGGGAATATTTTTCTGCATTAATCATTAAAATTTCTGGAAAAAAAAGTGGAATTAGTTAGGGGAAATTCATAAATGCCATCTTTAAGATTTACTTTTTATAAATACTACACATATTTATTTGTGACACAACTTAACATATAATATGAATGATAGTATGGCATAAACTTTTTTTAAGTGTGGCATAAATAAATACAACTTTTAAAAGTATGGCATAACATGTAATTTTCTCAATTAGTTAAGGGTTAATGAGACAAATGGCCTAATTAACGTTCTCTACAAACTGTTAAAATTTAATAAATAACACTTTTGTGTACCACTTTTGATTCCTACCACTTTTGTAAAAAAATTTGAAACATTCCACTTTTAGAAAATAGAAAGAGAGAGAAGAGAGAGAAAGATCATATATGGGGAGAGAAGAAACAGCATGAAAAATGAAGTGAGAGAAGAGAGAGAGGAAAAGCTGAGTAGTGAGATTTTTTGTAGGGTAATTTGGACATATTGTATGCTAAAAGTGGTACGAATGAAATGTTAAAAAAAAAAAGTAGTACAACACATTAGTGGTGTTAAAGAAAATAGTATGAGACCTAATTTTCCCTAAAAACTTAGGCTACCTTAAAAGGGTTAATGAGACAACTGATCCAATTATGTTTATTGAATAAAAATATGACTCCAATTTATAAAAATTCTATAAATGTCTTAAAATGATATCATTAAAATTATTACTATATAATTATATAGTATAATATATGATATCAGTAGGATAATTACTATATCATTAAAAATATTTTTAAGATATTTTAAATATTGTGTTAGATTTTAATTTCATAACAATAATTTAGTGGCGTCTTATAATTTTTTCTAACTTGAAATGGGATGTAAAATTAGCAAGACCAACATTGGGCCTTGCTTTGTCTGGTTGCCGTAATTGGGCTCACCGTGCCTTTAGCGGAACCAAATCATGCATGCAACGTTGGAATTTTCTGCACTCGCCAACAGCTCCAAGAACAGAATTAAAAGAAAAATAACGAAAATATAAGGTCATTCTTTTTTAACCCCCTCTTTAAATGGAAATTTACTATTAATTAAACGCAGTTATTTTGGAGCAAAATCCATGAATAGCCGGTCACTCTTCAAACTTTTTTTCAGAATGAACGACGCCAGATTTTGATTGATCATCAAGATTGCGTTCTGCCGCGTTAGATAACGAGGATACCAAATCTTTTTCCTTTTTAAGATGAAAATTGGGCAAAAAAGCAAAGAAAAAAAGTTGGGTTTATCTGAATCTTTGCAAAATGGATTGATAAAAGGTAATGTCACGTGGACCAGAAAGAAATTCTAAGGAAATTAATTGGCTGATGGGCCTCTCAGTCTCACCCTCAATAATGATTCTTTACATGATTAGGCCATTTACAAAGGGTCCTCTCTATTATTCCCTTCTTCTTCTTCTTCTTCTTCTTCTTCTTTTTCCCCCCCTCATACCCAATTATAGCTTCTTTTACGTCCTGTTCTCTTTCTCTCTCTCAAAATAAATCATATGGTAGGCACTCAAATATAGTGTCATATTTAATATATTTAGGTACCCGCTAAGAGGAAAGGACCACTTTGAATTTGAATTAAACCCTCTCTCTCTCTCTCTCTCTCTCTCTCTCTCTCTTCACTATAGCATACAGCCACAAGCACCCCACACGCAGTCTGAAAGATTCAATTTGGAGTTTAGAGCAATTTTTTAAATGGTCAGGAATATTGTGTTGGGGGAATCTTCCAACAAAAACTGAATCTGAAGATGGCCTCATTTCTTTATTATAAAGTTTATACATAAAATATAAGGCAAAGGTTATAAGATGTTTTTTATTATTATTTATCAAGGGACATTTTTGCTTCTTAGGAAAAGGAAAGGAAAGAAAATGAAGGGTCGGTAAAAGGGTTTGTCTTCTTTAAGTGGGGGAAGAAAAAGGCTAAAAAAAAAAAGTTTTTTTTTTTTTTTTAATATTGGCTTCAAAATGTCCATATGATGGCCCTTTTATTGGTGCTAAACTGAGATTTGGCGTCCTTGTATTGTTGGCTAATATTATATTCCTGGCATTGCCTTTTGGTGGGAAAAAGTCTTTCAAATATGTACATGTATATTTTATTCTGAATTGAAATCTATTTGCATGATCCAATTTAAAAAAAACAAAAAAAATCTATGTGCTTGAAGATTTTACTAAAAGTAACCCCTAGCTATAATGATGATGTCCAATAATATCCACTAATCTCACTAGATCCCAAGCACTTCTAATACACCCAATTGAATCTTTTTACAGCTCTGACCAATTGATACTATTTTCATACATAGGTCTAAATGGGATGGACTACACTATTCTCCTCTGTTTCTTTCTTCTCCTTTTCTAAACAAAACATCATTGCACCTTAGTGTGTACACTTGTTTGTTTGGCCTTTTTTTCCCTTCTTTTTTATTTTCTTTTCTTTTTTTTTTCTTTTTTTGGAATTGCATTGGCCAACAAATACCAAATACCAAATACCTCAAAAACTAATGTCATTTCAAAAGAAAGAATAGAAACATGTAGGGTATCATGACAATACAAGGACCATAGGCTGTGGTCCCTAAATAAGCGTAAAGCTAGATAGGCCCGTAAGGGCTGAAAAGTTTGGACCCAAAAAAACGACAGTCAAGTAGGATTTAATTTAGAAGCTTTTTTTGTGGGGCCCCATGCAGCGTCGTTTTGTCCTGATGAGCTTCCACTGTCGGAAATCCCTGCACATACAGCGTACCTTCACATGACGCACATAGCTCCCAAGTCCAATACTCCTCCAAATTGGGGCCCACCATCGATGTTGATTTTCAAAATTTAATTTTGGATGACTTTTTTTTTCTCTCTCTCACCCAAATAAACACTTGAAACTATTTTATTTTTGCACTGAAAAAAGAAAAATATGAGAAGAGAAAGGTTTGGTTGAGAAGCAAACATGTTATGTACATAATAGTGATAGTGACGTGCCACCATTACTATTATTAATATGCACTATTTGGACCTCATAAAATATATATATATATATATATATATGATATTCAGCTATTCCCTGAAATTCTTTGGAAGTTTTCCCTGTGTGCCCCGAAAATATGCCTGAGTTATCCTTCAGCACCATTTGGGTAAATTAACAACTGATCACTTCATGAACAAATACAAATATAAATACAAATACAAATACTCTTTAGGAAGTGACTAGTTTGTTCCTTATAAAAGTACTTGATATTGTTGTCTACAGTTTTGTGAACTTGTGAATGTAATTTGTCAGCAAGCTTGCTACTTATATAAGGTAATTTTGATTGATTGATTGGTTAAAAAAAGATTGGAGACTGATTTTGAATTATGAAGCTACTCAATTATTGAACCCAATCCAAAGACCTTGGACCCCTCATTGGTAGACATTTTTATTCTGGTCTGCTCGGAGCAACCACTTACCTCTAGGCCCAAATTCTTAATTTGGGCGGCCGGTAATGTTGGAAGGGCATTCTTACATTGGTATTTCTCGTATAGAAACACTACACGTTTTTAAAACTGTTAAATTTTTAACTATTTTTTTATTTTTTATTTTTGCATATATACAAACTAAGAGATAAATACCTATTAATATACTACCAGAGTTTTTAAAACTTTAGTTTTAAACTATTATTTATAATTATAAATAATATAAAATTATCATATCTTACAATTTTTAAACTTAAAACGTTTTAGTTTAAAATGCAAATTATATTTTCAATACTCAATCGAAGAAATTGCTTGCTTTTATATGTAGGAAGGAAAAAAAAAATAACTGTAGAGAGGATAAATATGTCCTGATGATAAAACAAAAGGGTTGGATAAGATTGCAGATCCCCAATAAACCACCTCGTATGTCTGAAAATAATAAAATTAAATTAAAAACACACTCAGGGCCGCTCTGGCGTCAGGAATCGCATAGTGAATTGAGCTAGTATAGAGAGATTTAAAAAAAAAAAAAAAAAAGAAGCAAAAAATAGGAAACCGAAAAAAAAGAGAGTATTATTAATAGTATGTGTCAAGCCAGAGAGTGAGAGAGGTGCGTGGTCATATCCTCAGCTAAACCATTTATTTAATTATTTTTACAAAGGTTCAATTCCCAATGAGAAAAAGAGACGATAAAGGGTGGGCAGAGTTTAGTTCTTGTTTTTGGTCTGGTAAAACTTGGAAATGAGTGTGAACTGTAAATAGATATATATATATATATATATATATTCACACACACATATTTGATGTAAGAAAGAGAAATGATATATACCCAATAACGAACGTAGGCTATTTTGTTGTACCTTAATTCCCTGAAATCAAATGAGCTGTGTTTTACGCTTGGTGGATCCGCTTTTCTCGCGTTCTTTTTCTTCTTCTTCATGACCATCATTAGCTTCACATGATGAGAGACGAAAATTGAAATCCGCTTGCCTTTTTTTCTTCCTCAAAAACTCTCCCATTCCAAAAGACTTCTGTTTCTTTCACTTTCATCTGTTTCTCTTGACTGTTAGAAACGTTTCTTTCTATATATACATATATATATATATAATTATAGGCAAATTAGTTATGGGCAAAGAGTGGTATGGGGGTGGAAAATCCTCAAAGAGAGGAGCTCAATATCATAAGGATAGAGACAAGAGTAGCACTTCTTTTTCATCAACCGGTTGCATGTGTGCTGTGTTTCAGTTGTTTGATTTTCATCAGTTTCAGTTCACTAGTAATTTACACCACCCTCATGAACCTGCTTCTAGAAATTTCAAGCCCACAGATAGTAGTAGTACTACAGAAGAAGCCAAGATTCCCAAAGGTACTAATTCTTTATTCTTTCTTTCTTTCTCTCTCCCTCTCTTTCTTAATTTCTTGAAAAGTTTTGGCTAAAATTGTTCAGGTGTTGAGGCACCAAGGAACAACTTGAAATCCGAGGAGGGAAGTACTTCGCTTTCATCTATTATAGAAGAAGAAGAAGATGTTCAACAAAGTTTGAACTTAAACATCCCTGTAAGCACATCTTAATATATTAATGCCACTTAATTTATTGACTCTTTTATTCTTTTGGTAATTTTAAACTTTTTTTTCAATTAATTAATGATATTAGTGTTTGAAATTAATCCAGATGGGAATTCAAATCAAAACAAGTGGAATCTCAGGCTCAAGATTATCATCAGGAAAATCTCCCATCAATAACGATTTTTCCTCAGACACAAGCAGCAACTCTCCTGCAGGGTCCAAGACTCCAAGCCTGGTGGCCAGGCTAATGGGTCTTGACCTTCTTCCTGATCAGACCAACTCACCAACGATCCATGCATCAACACAAAAACTCCATCTTTCAAGGGCTCACATACAGCCTCTCCGAAACAAAGCCAGACATCTTATGGACGGCGACATTGCCACTGGCCCTCGCTCCTTGCCCGAGACCCCAAGAATCTCCTCAGCCAGAAGATCAGACGTCGACATTCATCATCACCGGCTTTCGCTGCAGATCAACAAAGAGAATGTTTCTGATCATGATGTGAATTTGGACTTCTCTAAGTTGTCGGCTTTGAGACGGAAGCAGTTGAGAGTTGAAGAAAATCAACATGATAGTTACAGCAGTAGAAGTCCAGGCCATTACGCTAGGCAGCTTGTGAAGCAGGTTAAGGAGAATGTGAGCAGAAAAGTCGGCTTGGACATCACAAACACCATGACAAAGAGGAACAGATCAGATTATAATAATCATCATGAGCTTGTTATAAACCAGCTCAAATCCAAGAGAGTCTCAACGGCTTTGTCCAAACTTGAAGAGCAAGCAAGCCGATCAATATCTGGAAAGCAAAACTCATCATCACCATCATCAATAGTATCAGCTACTACTGCTAATTCCTCTTCTAGTCCTTGCTCTCCAAGGCTGATGAATATCAGATTCACGGACTCCAAGACTAGTACTAGTAGTACTACTAGTAATACCACAACGGCGCCGTTTTCCACAAGCCCAAAAGATCATCAAATCCATCAAGTTTCAAAGGGCAAGGTTAAGTCAAACCCAAAGATCAGTACTAATAATGTGCAGCCGTTGCAAGATCAGAAACAGCAACAAAAGCAGCAGCAGAAAAATGTTCAGACCATGAACAATATCAGCAGAAACAGTAGTAATCATATTGTTAAAGGTGGTAATTATAGTACTAGTAATGGAAGGCTACAGAAAATGCAGGAGGAGACATTTGTTCGTCGTCGTCCCTCAACAGCGGCAGATTGCAGAACCAACATTCCTGACAAGATCACGAAATGCAAGAAAACTCCATTGTCCAACAATCTCATCAACCTCAACGTCGTCCCTACGCTTCTTCCCCTCAAGAAATCTCCTAATAATTCGCCTCCATCAACCAACAAACAACCGTATGATGTCTTCTCTACCTCTCCCAAACATGTCCACAAAACTATTCCCTTCAAGGTACTTCCCCTCCCCCCCCCACCCCTCTTTTTTTTTAATCTTTTTCTGCTTTTTTTAACAATTTTTTTCGTGGAAATTTAAAAAAATAACTTATCAATAACTATTTGTATTTCAACCGTCTTAAAAAAAAAAAGTCATTTTGGCCAAATTTAACAGTTAAAACAGAGTCCTATTAGTGAAGATCGTTGTTAGAAAAGGACCTTTTTTATTTTTTTAAATCAATGCCTATACTTCTTTCAAGTAAAAAGGACATATATTATCGTGCACAGTCTAGTTTTTGTTATGATCCTTCACAAATGATCAGTTTTACATGTAAAGTATGCTATAATATTCTGATTAATATATATATATATATATATGAGATTAACTAGAAATTGACTAGTAAAAGAATATTTAGTCTTGGCTAAATATTGGGGACGGTAAATTCCATCACTTAGCTTATCTTTTTTTTTTTTTTTTTTTTGTGTGTGTTTACGTAATGTTTTTTCTGGGGAAAGCAGCCAACTGCAGAGGTACCTGATGAAGCCCAAGAATCGAAACGTTCGTCACAGTTACCTAGTTCTCAGAGCCAAAAGTACGACTACGACCACCACCCAGAACCATCCCACGTGCTCCACACAGGTGACAATATCATCCGGAACGACGTCGTCCACGTACCAAATGGCAGCAAAACTCGTGGTGGGTCTGACTCCTCAGAGCTCCTTCAGTACATCACCCGAATACTAGCCCACACTGGCATATCCAACACTTCCCACGTGTCCTTCACCAATTGGTTCTCCCCCTCCCACCCCTTAGATCCTTCCATTTTTCGCCGCCTCGAAATCTCCACCTACATTAACATTAATCTCTCCGACGGCGAGTTTCGACTCCGGTGCAACAGAAGGTTGTTGTTCGACATTGTGGATGAAATCTTGGTCGATATTTTGAGGCCTTATATAAACTTGAAGCCAAGGATTAACAACACAATTAGTAGTGTTAATTATGTTAATACTTATTGTAATGACATGAAAGGATCGGAGTTGATTCGCACATTGTGTTCGAGGATTCAGAGGTTTCCATGCAAAGATTGCCAGGTGCTTGAAGACATTGACGCACTGATTGCTGAAGATCTGCCAGGGAAAAACGAACAATTCCAAAAGGAAATAGCGTTTGAGGAAGAAGGAGAAGGGTTGGTAACGGAGATTGAAAGGGACCTATTGGACACTCTTGTGCATGAAACGGCTCTCATTTTGGTCCTTGGTAGGCACTAATTAGCAATTGGCTTTGTTTTGAAGCGGCATCGTTTTGGAGGAATATTGACTGTTGACTGTTATTTGGGAGAGTGGTAAGGGTACTCACACCACCTCACACATGAAAGATTTCACGTGATGAGATGCTTTGGGGTTGGGGAGTTGGTGGGCCTACGTGAAATTCGGATTTGTAAAGTGGGTCTTGGTGTTGACACGTAGGACTTGACCCCCCGACAATCCTCGCGCCCTCTACTGTTCTCAAAAGACAACAGTACATGGCAGAGGAATCCACTTCTCTCTCTAACGCTTTCTGTACATTATTCGTCTTTCTTTCATGAATCATGTTTTAGATTGTTCATCTTTATCTGTTACTTTTTTCTGCCACATAGACTTCAAAAGAACTCTAAAGTTATAATGCTCGGCTTGTGTTACCACCGAATCCCTATCATATTTATATCCAAAATATCTGTGAATCATGTTACACTTGCTAGCTATTTGATGTGCAACGGTATTAAATTTAAGATAAACAAGAAGTCGGAGAAAACTAGAAATTCAATATTCATTAATCAATCATAAATGATCAACTCATGTCTATTAAAATTAAAACAATTTCCAAAGGAAAAAAATAAAAATAAGAGGATAAAAAATCAACTTATTTCAAATTCATCTTACGATGATATAACACAACTCTAAATTTTAGAAGGTGTTTAGCAAAATTAGTTTTAATCAAAACCTGTGCTTGTTATAGTGTAAAGTTTTAACATGCTACAGTGATCAGAAAAAATAAACCACAGTACAAAACTCTCCGTATTATAGTTTTCAGTTCAAAAGTTTCAATTCTAACTACACTTTTTAAATATCCTATGAACTTATTTAAAACTAAAGATAAAAAAAATATGTTAATTGATAATTCTAAAAATTTAAATTCAAAATTCTAATTTAGTTGTCTATCACTACTAGTCAACTAATTAACGATCAAGGCCACCTCATGATACAAGAATTGATAGAAAAATACATTTTTATCTTCTCTGTGTGTGTGTGTGTGTCTACATGTATGATCTTTATTGTACAAGAGTGCAAGTTAACGTCTATATCAGAGTTCAAATAAGAAAAGGAGAAGATAATTTAAATACTTATAAACTAAATGATGGAAATAATTATGATTTCTTCTGAGATGATATAGTATTAATGAAAGTTTGGAACACTCTTTTCCAAAATGTTGCACTTTTTCTAGCACGCATTAAAAAGGGTATATGCTGGGAGAATCATAAGTAGGATTTGGTTCTTATTTCATGGGAGTTCGAGCTTTTAAAAAAGTAATAATAAGACAACAACTAAAAAGATAGCTTTGTGCATACCCGAGAAATTGGACGTGCACTCAAAAGCCATCCTCAAGTTGTAAATAATTACAAAGGGGTTAAATATATAAACATATATATGTATATATAGACATTGTTAGACTAAAAGTACTATAAGTATGTAAGAGCTTTATAATATAATGTATTTTTGCTTTACACTATAACATATGGAGAGTTTTATATTATTCAAGTCAAAACTGATGAGTTAAAAGTGAATTTATCAAACACCACATATAAATATATAATATAGAGGGTAGGCCTTGGCCCACTAGTGTCTTATATGTGCACAGCAGAGGTACTTCAAATTACCGCATATGGAACTGAATTTTAATGCATATATATATTTATATACACTGCAGAAATTATGTACAAGCAAGTACTATATTTTTTTTTCTCCTCTTTGAATTTAGATATTTTACTGTGGTGGAAAGTTTTACGACGGTCATCCTTGAAAATAAGTTTTCCACGATATGAACATGCGTAAAAAAAAAAAAAAAAGGGAAAAAGTGAATAAATTCGGAGATGAGCACTGAAATTATTAAGCAGCAAAATTATGAAGCATTGAATATGAAAGCAGAGACAATATTGTCATATTAATGTCTTTTCAGTTTGGCATTTATATCAATGAAATTAAATGGGGAAAAAAAAAAAAGAAAGCATTACTGCCATGTTCAATGAGAAATATAATATACGTACTGTTCTCTGCTCCCCTCTTCTGCGGATAATTTAAGCCTCAATTAAATAATGCAGAACAGTTCTGGCCAATGGCCAATATTTGAAACGGATATATAGCTAGGTAAATATATTACATACAGAAGGCCAAAAACAAACATAGCCAAGAGTATAGAGACATAACTGCAAAGATTCCTCCATCCTTTACCACTTTTTTTTCCCTTAAGAAAATAAAAGAAAAGTTTATCACAAGTACCATTTGTATAATACCTCGACCCCATTTCTGAAAAAATTTAATCCGAGAAAACTTAAAGGGTCAGAACAAGTGACAAAGTAGATGACATGTGACATGCAAATAAAGTCCTGAGATTTCTGCTAGAAATGTAGACCAGAAATAATAATTTTGCATTTAACATTTTCAACAATAATGTTTCATAGACTTAATTTAGTAGTAGTAATATTACACCGTATAGCACATGCTAACATTGAATGACATAAAGGCTCAACACATGTACTTGTGTATAAAAAAAGCCCTAAACGGTTGAGCGGGAAATTTAAATTGACGAAGAGCATATGCATGTGAATTGGTGACGTCGATGTGGGGTTTGTTTAATTATGGGTGTCTCAATGATTCGGGATAATAAGAGAAGGGTTGACTCATAAATGAGGGGTTCAATTAATGACAACGAGTCTGTTTGTGGTAAGTTAGGCTTTGAGCTTATTATTATATGGGTTGGAGTTCTAAAGTTTGTTAGATTTTTTTACCCTATACATAGACTTTGTTTGACAAATCCATTCTCACATAAAAGTTTTAACTGTTATAGTAAAAAACTCTCGTATGTTATAGTATTTTGGTTTTAGCACTCAGTTCCAAATGATTTCCTAAACAAATTCATGGCTACATACATACATATATGTATATATATATATATATATATCAATCGTTGACTTCATGACCATCATATTATTGGCTTCTGAGGGATTGATATATGAGGGCTTTGAATGCAAGATCAAGGACTTTGTATATACATTCATACATACGAACGTACGTACGTATATACATACATGTTATCTATATACAAATATATATATATATGCTATTGATTCTGATATATAGTTATATACATATACATACACTTAAACATACATATACATGCATACATATGGATTTTATATTCGTTATCAATAGTTCTATTTGATCCTTGTTGCTTTTGGGTTTCAGTTTTTACCATTAGGATCTTTAGGTATATGTATATATATATAGATATAAGAGACTCAGAAGTACTCTTTTGTTCCTTGAGAGAAAGAAAGAGAGAAGCAAAGGGGGAAAAAAGTACTACTGATTTGTTGGTGAGCATCAAAGCCTCTTGCCTGCTTCTTTGCCAGCATTGTGTCTGAATTAACTCTACCATGTTCAGTTTTTGCTTCTTATCAGTTTTGCAAAGTACTGCAAATTTATGAATGAATGCCTAGCAGGTGTGTGCATTAATGGTCAGAATAAATAGTGAAATCACATGATTTAAATTCCTAATAAAATTTAAAAGTTTTTTTTTTTATTTTTTTAAATGCCAGATTGGTTTATCATGTAATGAGTCTACTAAAATACTAGGAATTTGCATGCATTAAGCGTTTTTCTGGCATTATTTTCAGTATTATAAAATTGATAAAACAATTGTATGAATATATTGACTTGTTTATTTATTTATTTTTTCTGGTAGAGGAATGTATTGACTTACAAAACCCACCTACATCTAAGATTCTGACTGATCCACGCATACCCCCCTCAATAACAAGAAAAATAAGGGGAGAAAAAAAAAAAGAAAAAGAAAGTACTTCAGAATAAAAAGAGATGTACATTTTAACTCCATGCATAGAACACCTTCGAAATGAAAATGTGTTCCATGCATAGAACATTTTAACTCCATTAGTGGCACAAATTAATTACAGAGGCCCATTAGTTATTTGTTAGACCGGAATGAAACAAACAACTGCTATCAGCTGCCAGGCCTAAATTTTCTGAGTTGCCCAACTTCCTGAAGATTTTAATGAAAAAAATAAATATGGTTCTTGATCTTGACCAACCGAGCTATGATTGTAAAAAGCTAACGGACCATTCAAAAAAAAACAAAAAAATCTAATGGACCAGTGCAGTGGCTAGATTCCTACTCTGGTGTGTAGTTATTGAGATATCACTAGGAGTAGGCACAAGTATCTGCAACTTAGGCCACGGCAAGGAGGCTAACTTGCCCTGTAAACTGGGAAGTGGTCCTATTACTATTGATGGATCAAGTTGTTTCTCAATCAGTTTGAAGTGGTTCCCCTGGCACATGCAGATTTTATCTTTTCTGATTACCACCCAAATATCTATCTTATCATTTTCCAATCAATAGATTATGAAGATTTTGTTCATAGCATTTAGAAAATATGATAATTCTCAATACTTTTTTTTTTCTTTTTTTGTTTCAGATTGTGTTAGTTTGGATGCAACACTGGGACAAGATACTTTTAGTTTCCACCTTTCTATGAAATTCAGTGTTACGATCTGTTTAGCTAGGGACCGTTAGGATAGGACTAGTAGTTCGTTAGAGATTAGTAGTATAAAAGAGAGGCGAGGGAGGGCACCGGGGAGGGAATCTGTAATTTGTGTGGCTAGTGCCTTGGGAGGTTAGGGAGTCCTGAAAACTTCCCCTCTATCTTGTTATTTTTCATTTCATTTCTTGTTTCAATCAATAGAATCACTTCTATTTTGTCAGAATTTTGCTATAAAATAGCTAGGTTCCTAACAGTTTGGTATCAGAGCACGGTCTTTGCGACAGACCCAATGTGGTCAATCTGTCAAGAATATAACAAAAGCACGAAAATGAGCAGATTGGCAACATTTAGCTGCAATTACTTGACACCTTTTGGACAAGGTGTTTTGTTCTTGGGGCAGGGTAAATGTTAGGATCTGTTTGTTTCGGGGCTGTTAGGGTAGGATTGGTAGTGTGTTGGTGGTATAATAATAGTCTAAAATGGTGGTGAGGAAGAGATTGGGTACGTGGAATTTATTTAGAGTTGGCTGGTAGCCTTGGGAGGTTGGGGATTCCTCAAAACTTCCCTTCTATCTTGTTTATTTTCCATTTCTCAGTCTCTGTTTGTAATGCTCTTGATTCAATAAAGATAGTAGAGAGGCTATTTTCTTCCTCTAGAACCTCTGTTATTCAGTTCAGATTTACAGGTTCTTAACATTCAGTTCAGAGACTTCGATAATGACGAGGGAAACCAGAAACTATTTTCTTGATTTTTGAGTTACAAGATTATATTGCGAAGAGCATGAGCTTGGAAGCAACAAACAAAGGGGTTATTAAATCTCTATAACTTTTGATGTTTGCTTTTGTATGACATGGTATAGTCAATCGAGTAAAATACAACAGCAAGGAAAAGTGACATTACCAGTAAGAAGTAAACAATGGAAAGATATCTGGACTGATCTTGCGTCCAATAATTAATCAAAAAAGATAACATTACTTTACTTGTCCAGGGGCTTCAAGGACAAAATCCAAATTGACGCGTTTCATGTTCTACCATCAACATCAAACCCAGCCCCTGTCCAGCCAGGAGCAGGAGATCCTCTGCCTTTAGGCACAGCCCCGATTCCTTTTCCTCTGCCATGGAAATGGCTTTTCTTCTTTCCTCTTCCTTCTCCCTCAACTGAAGCCTCTTGGTTAAGGCCATTTGTCGCAGGAACATTTCCGCCACTTCCTTCATTTGGGGTGTTTTTGCTGACCCCACCACTTGGTTCTGTTGAATTTGTAGCTGAGGAAGCATCTCCTGCTGATTTCCCATCCTGGACATAATTTCAAATACAAACAATGAGCATCTATGAATTGCAACAAACAGTTCGATAGACAAAGCTTGCACTTGATTTCCCTCGTCCCTTTATCTCTCACTTTGATCCCTATTAATTGGCATCTTTTTCTTTCTCCATAATCTCTATTTAGAATAACAGAACTCACTGTCATAAGGTCATCATAAACAATAACAATTAGCCTTTTTCACCCCTCTCAAATTCTATTTCCATCCAGCAATGCTTCTTTCCTACCTGCTTGTTCACACATTACCATAATGATGGAAATAACTCTTTATCGAAATATAAATCGGAAAACCTATCAAGCATCATATGAAACTTATACCTGGCTTTTTCTTGGACTGCATTTTCATGGTGTATCCAGTATAAAAATGATGTAACTACAAAAACTACTAAAATCATATGAAAGAATGCCAATTCGTAGAAAGAAAGGATGCTAATTACTAGTCTCTTACATTGCTAACCATGTCAAAACGGACACAAGATCACAGATCATAAATGCCTACTTTATACTGACTTTAGAGCAAACGACATCTAGGCTAGGCAAAGTGCTGAGCAGTAGAGTTATCCAAGACACTAACTACGATACAAATGTGTGACCAGGTATAGAAAGGGAACTTACATGAGGAACAAAATTCGTTGATGCTCTACTTGGGTTCAACGCCTCCAGTCGTCTTTTTAACTCCTCTAGTCTAGAAAACTGTGTGTTGCTGCTTTCTTGAACCTGATTGGAAGAATTGTCAAAATAAATTTTTAATAGTTGTAACCTCGACCACATTTAAGTAATGTATGTATGTACCAGCTGGTTCAAGTCTTCACATAGCTTCTGCTTCATTGCCTCCTCATCCTTCACAGACTTTGATGCTGCTTCCCATGCCTGAATTGCATGAAAAATGATTCCTATGAGATTACAAAGGAACACAACTGTACACCAGCAAATATACTGGAGAGAGGGAAAAAGAAGAAGGCCATAAACTTGAACAGTTGTGTATATAGGTAGATATACATATATATATATATATATGCATATGAACACAGAAGAACATAAGAAAGTCAAAGTGCAGATATATGTAAACACTAAACAGGGACATGCAAACAGACGTGTGTTAAATCCATAATTAACAGGGATGCACCTTTCGTGCTTGTTCTTCCTTCAGCTTGGCCAAACGAATTCTTTCTGTTTGCATCTCTATTTTCTTTCTCAAATGTTCAAGTGCTTAACAGGGGAAAAATAGATAACAAATCAGCCAAATATACACATAAATGAGAACTTGAGAACAACACAACAGCACACCAACCTGCTTTTTTTGGCCCAGATGTGAGTTTCATTTCCATTGTAAGGTTTGCTAGCTCTCGTTCAACATCGCGAATTTTAGAATAATTTTCTTCAATGTATCTGAAAGATACCATCTTTCATGTCGTGAATAATCAAATTTATCAAGTTCAGTTATAAGAAAGAAACACTATTCGAAGCAACAAGATTTCCACTCTCAAATCTATGTTGAGGAACTCTAATCGTCAAGTAATGCATAATAGGGGTTTTGAACATGAACACAGTAAGCCCCAAGGCTTAAAACATGTAACTAAAGGACCGCAACACACATTTTAAATTATTTAAGCACAACCATTAATCCATTTTAATGATCTTTTCTCTATTGATAACTACCATAAAAGAGTTTGAAACCAAAATTTCTGTTTATTTATGTTTGTAAACCTGATAATTGCCAGTTGAATCCTTCGTTTTTTTTTTTTTTTTTTCTCTAGATCCCAAACATTTAAACAGAACAAATTCTAGCACCAAATGATTATTGCTCAATGTAATAGAATCAAAGCCAAATCAATCCATCATTCCATGCATTTACTCGTATTACGTGGTGATTAGATCAAATATTTACAGCATTACCCGAATCATAAACAGATTATAAGTGCAAATCAATTCAGAGTACGAAACAGTTTCTGGATCTGAATGAAAACTAAAGAAAATGTGAAAAGGAAGGAAAACGAAGAAACTTACTTCCTTAATTGAAGTTGCTCTTCCTCGATTATCTGCCATAAAACCAAAACAAATTCAGAAAATTCAAGCTCAGAAAAAAACCAGGAAAAAAAAAAACAAGCGAGAGAGAGGGCAGAGACCTTCTCAGTGTAGGTAATGACGGGGGCTTCCCGAGGGAGGCCATCGGGTCCGATCTCGGGAAGCAGTGAAGGATTTACCGGTGGATTCGAAGCCATAACAATTTCTCCAACGTTGAGGAGGAAATTTGAACTAGAATTTAAATCAGAATTCTTGTTTCGAATTCCAACTCTCAAACATACAAATTCTCACCTCCATTTCTTCTTTCTTTCGTTCGTTTTTCATATCTTCTTTCTCTTTGCTCTCCTCTTCCGCTTGTCGTCTTCCCGTCCCGTTTCGCCTTCGCTTCAAGAAGAAACGTGGGTGGGTGGTGGGGCCCCTAAAACGACAACGTGGAGTCTCATCGTCATAAAAATTTATCTCAAAAATGGTTAATTACCTGCTGCAGTATAAAAGGTCTATGTCGTTTAGCAATTTCATCGTCGTTTTCTAGTTGCCTTTTTTGCTCCTTTTTTTTGTTGTTTTCTTTACATTTGGTGTCGTTTTTACCAGTTTGTCGTTTTTCCTTCTGTTGTTTTTCTTAATTATTTCACTTTCATTGACGTTTTTCAGTTGTATGGAGTATGGTTCTTAGTTATGATGTTGTTTTCAAAATTATAATAATAATAATAATAATAATAATAAAATTGTCGTTTTCTCGTGTTGGTTTAAACCTTTCGTGGCGTCTTTTTTACTTTTTGTCGTTTTTCCCTGCTAGAGTCTATACTTTGTTGTCGTTTCATAGTTTTTTTGTCGTTTTTTGGTAATCTCATCTTTTCTTGATTTCACATTTTGTCGTTTTTCGGTTGTTATCGATTGTTTGTTTTCTTTTTACATATGCTAAGGTTTTGCTTTTTTCAGTTTTGGGTTTTTCTTTTGCTATTGTTTTATTATTATTCTTAGCATTATTGTCATTTCTCAGATATTGTTGTTGTTTCAACTGTTGCTTGTGTTGTTGTCGTTCTTTGCTTCTTAATAATAATTGAGAACGCGGAGATGAACTCCGGAATATTGGATAACATTTTTGTCAAAATTTTGTTCTTTGTGGTTTTGTTGTTTTGTTCGGATTTTTTTTTTTTATCGGGCAGGACGGTTTTCCTTTCCCAGTAGTCGTTTTTAAAATTTATTGTCGTTTCTATTAATTTGTACGGTGCCTTGCAACTCGGTCTTACCAATTTACAATACTTTGTGTCGTTTGTCTTCTATTTTTGTTTTCCAAGTGAACGGCAATCCTCATTGGAAAATTTACGTCGCCCTAAAATTTCTCGTCGTTGCCATTTTTGATTTATGGTATTTTTAATATTGGTCTCCATTGTTATTTTCTCCCCTTGTTATGCACGTTAATGATTTTCAACTTTGTTGTCGTTTCTTGAAGGCTTTTTTTTTTTTTTTTTTTTAATCGTATCAATGGTAGTTCTCTGAATTGGTCTAAACTTCGATGTCGTTTAAAAATTTTATAGTCGTTTTTTAAAATTAACTTCGCGGGGCTTGGTAGGCGGTGGGCCTCGAAAGTTTCATTACGTGGGTCCTCTCGATTCATGCACGTTGACGTAGACTTGTAGGTTGACTGGGACATGCGTTATTGAACGCACATGATCAGCACGTGAAGCGATGCAAAGCTGATGCGGTAAACAAGGGAAAGGGTTGCATTTCTCCATCCAAAAATGACGGAGGGATTGTTGATTGACAATGATAAGTCTTGCATTTTTTTTCCCGATGCGAATTTCACTACTCTGCACTTTTTAAATCTGTAAATCTGGTTAAAATTATTTTTTTTTACAAATTTAATAACAAAGATAAATAAAAAATTGCCTAAAAAAAGTATAGTCTGCAGCCTACTTTTTAGGAGAAATTTCTGGAATAAGAGAGAGAAAATTATACTGTGACAATGTCATACAATACAGATCATTGTATAGCGGCACAAGTCAGAATTCCTATCATGATCTTCAATGGATCGTCCGATTTAAATTTCACGGTTGCAGTTTAAAACGACTTTAGGACTTACGGTGAACACACTCCAACGTATCATCTCCCTCAAAAAATAAAAATACCAGACCCTTAAGTTGCTAAATCGTTTTAAATGTGCCCACACATAAACAGTAAATACCATACTATTTGACTTTTTAAAAGACACGAAATAAAATACATGGTATTAAAAAATTAATAAATATCCGTAGAGCTCTCAAAGAACATTGCCAAACATAAAAAAGTTATAAGCGTTTGGTATGTGGTTAAAATTTTATATTATTTTTAACTTAAAAATTGATTAAAATTAATTTTATCAAACAAGCTATAAAAATCTCCACGACAGAGAAACGGGAAAAAAGCAGGCCATGAATAAAAACTTTTTGCTAATGTCATCAAGCAAAGAAAATATAGAGTATTAAAGCAATGGAGGGATGATATTCTGATGACCTTTTTCCACATTTATCTGCCATTATTATTACAAAAGAGAATGAATTTACTGAAATTTATTTTCAAAATGCCAAAAAAAAAAAGAAGAAAGAGCTTGCTCTAAATAGAAACTTTTTTGTAACAGGAGAAATGCCAAAAAACACAAGGAGCAAATGCTGATTCGATTGCTCGCTCATATCGAGGGGAAACTCGAGTTACATGGTTTTTGGAATTTGGTACAACCATAAAAAGAAAAATAAGGTATTTTAGAGTGCTGTGCCTGCTTTTATTTCATCAAGCAGCAACTTTTGGTAAGAACTGAAGCACAGCATCTTTTGTGGGCAGTGCGGGGATGGCTCCTCTTTCTGTTACTGTGATGGCACCGCAGGCGTTGGCGAAAAATAGAGCTTCTCGTAGGCGCTTTTCGTCCTGCCAAAACAAGATTTATGGAGATTTATCAAGGAATGTTGATAAAAAGACGGCAAGATGATGTGCTTATGTATCATAACATTCAGATGTCTATCAAGCAAAGTAAATTTAAAAGCACTAGTTTTGATGACTTGTTTACCTAAAGATCAAGAACCGAATTCAATAATAGGGCTTGTTTTGAGCTACTTTCTCAGGGTAAGGCATAAAAATGCAAGTAAACCACAAATATCAAGTAACAAACAATTCCACAATATCAACTAAAGAAAGCAAAAATGGAAGTTATAAGGGAAAAGTTAAGGGTGGCTAGACGGGTGAAGAAATCTGGCTTTCTTCTCTAGCAATAAAAAATAATAATAACAAAAAAAAGGGTCTGGCATTCTTTGGTGGGAAAAAAAAAAAGTTCTGAAATGCCAAGATTGAAGAACTCCTAACTTATTATTGCATTATTTTCTGTAGTATATTTTTAAAATTGTGTTCATGGAGACAGAGGACCTGATGAACGTTATGCCACTTATATACAAAAAATCTATTAAACCAAGATAAAGGTAAAGGAAATATCAAGAAAGATAAGGACCTGAAATAGATTTAGGTCAGAAGCTAAGCTGTACAGTATCCCACTAACAAATGCATCACCAGCTCCTGTTGTGTCAACAGGTTTAACTTCAATGCCATTGACTCGGCCCTTGAATGCCTGCACGTAATTTTGGTTAAGATCAAATATAAATGTTAACTGACAGATACAAAAAACCTTGGATGCTATTTGACATCAGATAATCTCTTTCTGGAAAGGAACAAAATTTAGAAAAAGTAACAACAGACAAAGCAGTGATTGTACATGAGAAACTAAATTGATAAGACGACCTTAGTGTAATATCTGCAACCCTCTGACCCTTCAGTTACAACCAATAGCTTGAGATTAGGATGAAAAAGCTTGTTTAACACCACATTATCATCATATGGATCATCACCGCCGGTGAGGAATGTGATTTCATCCTCACTAATCTGCAAGTTTTGTAAGAGAATCCAGCTGTTTTAGACAATAGATACAATTGTGATTTCTTTTTTGTGTGTGCCTGCGTGCTGGTTTTATACAGATAGAGAAATCAGCAACAATTTCCAATTGTATGAACATTACATTTTCAGATTCAGAGATACCTTAATTAAATCAGCCTGATCCCAAATACTCATTATGCCCTTCCGAGCAGCCTCATGTGAGGGCCACAACGGCAGTCTTAAGTTTGGATCGTAAGAGAGGAAGCAACCATTCTTTTTGGCAATGCCCATTGCAGCAAGGTGAGCTGACTTGCATGGTTCCTCAATCAAACTAATTGAACCATAGTGGAAGATCTTTGCCTGCAATGAATTTTATTTGTATGTGTATACTGTCAACAAAATGGACCAAACTAAATCATCTTTCCATTGATTTTTACCACTTAAAAGTAGAAAGAATGCACGCACCTGTTTAATAAGAGCAACCTCCAATTCTGCTTCACGAAGAAGCATATCAGCACTTGGATTTCGGAAAAATAAAAACTCACGCTCGCCATCAGCTCTGAGTGTAACAAATGCCAATGCTGTTCTTGCAGTTTGGTCAAATCGCACGCCAGAATTGTCCACATTGTTTTCTTTCAAAATGTTAGATAGCATGTGCCCGAATTCATCATCACCCACCTGTGATACATAAGGCAGAGAACTTGGGATAGTTATTCACAGTTTAAAAAACACCCAAGTGTTTCCAACGTATAGAAAAACCTGATGATTGACATTATAAAATTGTAAGCACGATATGGTGACAAGAAGCTATTTGATTAGGAAAGCGGATAAGCTTCCTATCCCATTATCACACAATCACCTACATCTTTTTTGCACCATACAATTTAGGAGAAAGGAGGTGTAACAGAGTAAACCAGGATAAGTAGACACACCCATGATGGAAGTAATTTATCCCTCAATTTTCAATAGGAATAGGGTAAGGGGTGAATCAGATGGCGATTAAAAACAAAAACCAAAAAAAAAAAAAATCTTACATTGCAATTAAATCTCTACCCGTTTTTGCAACAAAAAAGTTAATATAAAGTTTTCTGCTACATAGATTAGCAGGCACATATAAACTAGAAGTGTGACTATAAATTTATCTAAAGCAAATACTACAATACAAAGAAAGAAGATAAAACATTCTAGTTTTACCTTGCCTATAAAAGCCGATGAACCACCAAGTCTTGAGATGCCTACAGCGACATTAGCAGGAGCACCACCTGGAGCTTTCTTGAAAGCAGGTGCTTCAGCAAGCGACACTCCAGCAACAGTTGGCACAAAGTCAATCAACATTTCTCCAAAGCAAACAACCAGTGAATTGTTGTTTTCTGAAATTCCATTTGTACCTGAGGAAAAGAGTAAAACAGAGACAAACATGATTTCATTTCCCTTCTGATAATTTAACTTCACAAAAAGTTAACATTATGCAAAATTAGGTTAGTCCCGTTTTGAGTAACTGGCAGGTGGCCACCATGAGGGCCCAGCAACCCTTTTTTTTGCCAGAAGACCCAACTGATTTTTTTGTGACACCCGATATTCCCAAAGTTGCAAATTTATTAAACAAAAAAAACCCATTGATCATTACCAAATTCGGTATCTTTCCAAACACAAAACTTGGAATAAGAGTTGACAATTTTTTTTTTTTAAACTAAGCCTAGAAAGCTGCTCAAGTAATTAAACCAGTAAAGATTACTCCATAATATATACCGAACCCATGTCGAAAAAAATAATAATAATAAGATTCAAAATCACTTTCCAAAGGCAAGAATAATCATATCAGAAGAATTCTTGTATATGTCCAATATTCACACTTTTTTGGAAGTGAGATTTTACATTTTTTGGATTCATAAGCTGTGGATTCGTTATAAACTTAAAATTATTCAGCTATCACATAAACGACTAAGAAAGATCTACGGCAAAAGAAAATGATTCAACAAACCAGAGAAGAACAATTCACAAAAAGTATTACAAGAAAAGAAGAAAGAAACGATCTTTAGAGTTTAAACTCAAAAACCAGCAAGAACCCAGAAACCAAATCTCGCAAAACTCGTAGCAAAAAAGATTAGGAATCTCTCCAGAATCCATTGTGAATGCAAAAAATTATGATGCATGTATGTACAATAAACAGTGACTGAAAGAGCTTAAAGAAAATAGTGACGGCATACCTGATGTGGGATTCGTGGCCATTTTGTTGATGTAGACGAGAGCACCGTAGTGCAACGAGAATTGCTCAGAGGAGAGAGAGAGAGAGGTAGAGAGAGAAAGAGAGAGAAGGTTGGGAGGTGGGTGCTGAAGGAGAGCCGACGAAAGAAAAATCAAGGAAGAAGAGTAGAAGAGTGGTGGGTTGAAAATCTTGAATAATCTCTCTTTCGTTTGAAAGTAACACAAAACGACAATTGATCATTGGCCATCCGTGATTTTTCCTCCACTTTACATTAACCCCTGGAGCCCCCACGCCCATTTTAGTCTTTTTACTTTTTCCCAAGCTTACTTTTCCCCAGAAGAAGAAGAAGAAGAAGAAGAAGAAGAAGAAGAAGAAAGAAAGAAGAGGACGATTTTTCTTGTTCTCTTTTTTTTCCTTCTTTTTTTTTTTTTTCCTTTCACTTTCGCTTGTAATAAAATTCTTTTATTTACAACTTTTTAGATTATAACAATTTTTTTTTTTGGGCAAAGAAGAATCTTATGATGGATAGAATAATCAAAGCTTAGTCTAAAAATTTGCGTGTTTTTATATGCGATTACTTTATATATTGAAACAGCTAGATTTTGTCAAATTTATGTATATATATAACACCAAACAAACTTATGTTTGGATAATGATAAAGATCTTATATGGAAAATAAACAGTAGTTTATAGAAAATTATATTTTCCAATTAAGATATAATTCATACATACCTATCTCGGGATAATGATAAAGATATTATATAGAAAATAACACAGTAGTTTATAGAAAATTATATTTTCCAATTAAGATATAATTCATTTATCTTATTAATTTAAAAAAAAACAATAAATAGCTAAATATTTATTCATTTATTATATCACTAAATAAAAAAATTGATAAGTGACATCTCAATACTTTGTATGTTAAATCTTGATTGGTCCACGCGGAGGGCAGACTTTTTCAGCAACAAAAAAAAAAAAAAAATTAACTGCCTCAATTGTAAATAACCATTGATGGTCACGGTTAATATAAGAAACCCATGTGTTTGGTTCCTGGACATGAAATTCAGACACAATTACAACATTTAAGAAGAATTGAGAGTGTCCAGAAAAACCAAAGCACAGTGTGAAATTTTCGGCCAAAACAGAGTAAGAAAACAATGGCTGGAGGTAATATTCGATCCATTTTGCTTCCGCTTTTATGAGTTCAAATTGTCGTATATGTTGCAATTTGATTTAACATTTAGTATCCAAGCCTTTAAACCTCTGCCTTGTGTTCAATTTTGAACATTTTCTCTGTTTTTCACGAGATTTTGG